>JAOQMP010000208.1:24312211-24341452 GCA_027563575.1 Erythroxylum pedicellare | reverse complement strand
GTGAAGAATAACCTCAATTTTTCTCAAATAAACTAAATACAAATTACACAATGATCTTGATATATTTTATAATAATATATTTTATCATAATATATATTAAAAAGGAATAGTTCATTAAGATCAAAATTAAAATAAATTTAATTTTTGACAATATAATCATTTTTAAAAATTAACATATTCCTTATTTACAAAATCAATATAATTACGTCTTTAATATTTTAGTCCTAAATTGATTCATAAAACTATAAATTTTAATTATAATTGTTATACCTATAAATTTATGTGTTTGAATATATTACATATTTTCAACACCATACTTATATCTGTAACTTAAATGTGATTATATTTTAAAACATTAATTATACGATTTATTTTGATGTTTTATATATTTTAATATAATTTTTATTGTTGTCTACAAGAAACGTCATAAGCATTTACAGCAACTTTCTGTATAACATAATACAAGTAGTTTATGGTTTTCTTTTTTAAAATATTTATTATCTACTTACCTTAATTATGAAATACGTCTTGTTGGTACTCATTATCAGATTATGAAATTCTTCCAGGAATCCTGAAGCCTCTGGGACAAGTAAGCCTGGTTTCTCGTCTCTGCTACTGTCTCTGCACTGTTCACAAATCTCTTTCAGGCCTCTATCTTTCCCTCTTGATCCTTCTCCAAGAAATATTTTCTAAACATGGTTCTCGAGGTAGGTCCTCTATCCCACCTAATTCTTGCAAAATTTAGGGTTTTCGAACTTTGTGATTGTTAATATAATTGCAATCCGCAGGCGACGATGATCTGCATCGATAACTCTGAGTGGATGCGAAACGGAGACTACGCTCCCTCCAGATTTCAAGCTCAAGCTGATGCGGTTAATCTTATTTGTGGTGCCAAAACCCAGGTCTCTTTTTTCTTTCTAAGTGTTTGTTCGGTTGCTGAGATTCTGGGATTGTGAGGAAATATGATGTTTGATAGAATGCAAAAACCATTGTCTCTATCATTTCTAGTTCCGGGAAAATGGGTGATTTTGAAATATTGAGGTGAAAGGAAGATTCTTTTGTTGTGCTGTGGTTAATATGCGTGTAGTTTATGGGATTTCTTGAGTTGATGGATTTATGTGTACATGTGCAGTCAAATCCGGAGAATACGGTGGGAATTCTGACAATGGCAGGAAAGGGGGTTCGCGTTTTGGTTACTCCTACTAGTGATCTTGGCAAGATCTTAGCTTGCATGCACGGTTAGCTTCTCTATTCACCTTTCAGTTTAGTACTTTTACCCAGTGAAATTCTTTGTTATAAGGAACTTTGAGTGCAAGTGATAGTATGGAATAATATGCATGGAGATATATAGTAACCAGTGGTTAATATCTAACTGGAAGAGCTACTGGTAACTGCCCGTGCGTCAAGATATACACATTTCAAACAAAAATAGTCCAGATTTTGCATCTAACATTTTATGGGAAACTGAAGTGACTTCTTTCTGCTAAGTATATTCTAGCTATATAGTTATTATTAGTATATATCTGAATTCTGATCATTCAGTGGCTTTTCCTGAGCCATTGATTTTCTCAGTTCTCTGGTACCTTTAGGTTGACAACATCTCCTTTTTGTTGTCTGTTTTAATGCATCGGTCACTGTTTTTATGAATTTTATATAGATCTTAAACTAAATATATGTGTCCAGAGTCACTTTGTTAGATTTGGAAGAAAGATCTTTGGACACATATATTGCATAGATGTAATGATCTGTCACTGAATGATCACTCTGAGTCTTATTGCTAGTTCACTTATAAGGGCTGAAAGGCTTACTTATATCCGATAATTTTTAATGGTCGTTGAATGCAAAATTAGTTATGTTTATATCAACTACTGTGTGTCTGTTTGAGAATTCCATGGTTTACACTTAATTTTTTTTTGGGTCTATATATATAGTTGTTACATGGAACCTTAATGTTCCCCTGTGCTCAATTTAGGTTTAGAAATTGGTGGTGAGATGAATTTGGCTGCTGGTATTCAGGTGGCACAATTGGCACTTAAACATCGTCAGAACAAAAAGCAGCAGCAAAGAATTATTGTCTTTGCTGGAAGGTGGATCCTATTTTACCTTCCTTTTTCTTTCAAACTTTTTGTTTTCAGATCCTTTGATTGTTAATTTGAACTTGCAGTCCTATTAAACATGACAAGAAGGCATTAGAGATGATTGGTAGGAAATTGAAAAAGAATAATGTAGCTCTTGATATTATTAATTTTGGCGAAGAAGATGATGGGAAGACGGAGAAGCTGGAAGCTCTTCTTTCAGCTGTCAACAGTAATGACACCAGCCACATGGTTCATGTTCCTCCTGGCTCAAACGTCCTTTCTGATGTTCTGATAAGGTTGGTTTTTTCCCTTTTACAATAAAAATATAACAATTTTTTCTAATTCATGCTCACTGTTTCATTTGCCTACTGCAGCACACCCATCTTCACTGGGGATGGGGAAGGTGGAAGTGGTTTTGCGGCTGCAGCTGCGGCAGCTGCTGCTGGTGGTGTCTCTGGTTTTGAATTTGGAGTGGATCCTAATCTAGATCCTGAATTGGCCCTTGCCCTTAGAGTGTCGATGGAAGAGGAGAGGGCCAGACAAGAAGCAGCTGCTAAAAAGGCTGCGGAGGAGGCTGCTAAACAGGAAAAAGCTGGGGAACAACCGTCCAGCTCACAGGATGCAACTATGACCGAAAGTTCTAATGTTACTGCTTCTGAAACTGGAAACAAGAGAAATGATGTGACGGTTGGTATAGTCACTGCTTTTAAGTGTATAGCTGAACACTTTTCTCGGGATAAACTGACAATAACTTGACAACAGGATGAAGAGAATGCTCTGCTGCAGCAGGCTCTTGCCATGTCAATGGATGACCCTGCCTCAAGCCATTCTATGGAAGACACAGATATGTCTGAGGCAGTTGCAGATGATCCTGAGTTGGCACTAGGTGAGTCTTTATGTTGGTTGAAGATTTGCTATTTCCGCAAAGTAGATGGTTTCCTCCTATTTTTTATTCCAGGTTTGGTAAGGCAAGTGCTTCACGTTTGGGCATGTCTTTCCACTCACAAATGTTACTCTTCTGTGTCTGTTTCTTTTTCCTGATTTCTGTTCTATCTCTTGCAGCGCTTCAATTATCTGTACAGGACAGCACCAAAGATTCTTCAAGTCAAGCAGATATGGGAAATTTGTTATCAGACCAATCTTTTGTCTCCTCCATCCTTGCATCGGTATACAGATTAAGGATGTGCAAACTTTTCCTATTTCTAAAGGAACAAAAAGACAGATTGAGAAAGGTTTTGTACAACTTCTCATTAATTCTTTTCTCCCTTGCTTCTGCAGCTACCAGGGGTTGATCCAAATGATCCTTCTGTTAAAGATTTACTTGCGTCAATGCAAAATCAATCTGAGGTGAGTTCGTTGAATTTCAGGTGGAATGAATAGGGTTGTTAAAACAGAACGTGATAGTCAAATCATATGAAAATATTAGTTTCAATGACACTGTAGTTTGATATTGACATGTATCAAATTGTTAACCTGTTATGCTCTTATTATCGACTTGTTTCTTAATAGCAGGGTTTCATTTAATCATGCTTCTTGTATCTTCTTTGGTCTTTTCCTGTTCGTTGACATTTTCCTGATTCATGGGCACATTATATGCTCTGTTTTATCTATTCCTTAGGAGAAGAAAGAAAGGATGATTTTTTTTTTTGGGCGAATGGGGTTAGGGTCATTGAAGGGAACATATTGGTGCTTAAATATCTAGCTGATGACTTGGCAAAATATTCATATGAGACCATACTCAACTTGTTTTCACTTTTATATAACCAATACTAAATTCTAGACTTATATTTTCTTTCCTCTTTTCAAGCCTCAAGGAAAAAAGGATGAAGAAAAAAAAGAGGAGGATAACTGATTATCGTGTGGTGTTGCTCCTTCATGTCAGGTTTTATTATCTGTTCTCAGCTTATTGGGCAGTAAATTATTTTTCTTTTCAAGCTATTGATCTTTATTTGAATTCACAGGCTATGTTTCATCAGTCCTGTTGTAGGCCTGAATGCTCAGCATGAAGAAAAGATGAAGATTGTTCTGCATGAGAGGGATTTAGAATATTGTTTGACTGGCAAGAAGTGCGAAAAAACTCAATTGTATCTGCAGTTTCCAAAGTTTTTTGATATTGTTAGTTTTGAACCAAAGCTTGCTCACGATCTTGTCAGCTCTTGGTCATAAAACTGAAGATTGTCATGAATATATGTTTATTATAGTCCCTGGTCCATTTCCGTGCATTTTAATCCTCTCTTGTCCAACTCAATTCTTTTTTCCATTGAATGATACTGTTAGGAATTGGGTCCCAAATGGATGCTTCCTATGGCGTTTCCCTAGTCCCTACTGTTGGCTACATATGTTCGTTACTTACAAGGCGGAATGATATGTTTACGTTTCAACAGCCACTGCCTTCATTTACGTGAACACTAATGTCAAGGGTCCATTCCAGCTAGCTCCTTGTTGCAGGTGCAGGTCTCGCTATTAAAATATGTCCTAGGTGTTTTCCCAATGTTCCTAGTGGTAACAAACCCTACACCCTCAGTTGAAGGGAGAGATGAATTGGTACATGAAGTCTTCCAAAATCAATGGTTATGCAAATGCAACAAAAAAGTTATAGTTAAGGGTTTATCGCGTTAATTAGTATTGATGGTCATAATTAATTTGACACCAAGAGAGAGAGATTTGTAATAAATTCTAAGGATTTTCTAATTCTACGTTATAATGCATATACAAGGAGAAATTAAAGCAAACATAACAGCAAATTCTGAAATGTATTTACTAAAAAAAGTCAAATTGTAATAATGAGAAAGAGGTTGATACCTATCAAAATACCAAATTTGAGTTTAGTGATAGATTTCACAAGACATCGCATAAAAACTGGGACTGGAAGCACAGCTCAAGTACTCGCTACCAGCAAGCACCCATGGTCCATACATAACTTCCAACCAAGAGTCAAACAACAACCTTTTGTTCTTTAGGCGCCAGAAAAAAGTACAAGGTTTCTCCCTGTCATACACAGTTATACAGAATCCGACAATGGAGCTTCAAAGTTTGGACCTTTCGGTTTTCTCCATATGCATTATGCCACACCCGGGCGGCTATTAGTCTAAGCATAACTGTACAAGCGCTAAGTAGCAGAACATAAACAAGAATTTCAAACCGAGGCCCAGTTGTCAATCTTTATTTTTTTTTGGCATATTCTATGCTCAATATATTGATGCAGAAGATAGAGCTTCATTGCCTTCCCGCTTCGAAGATGACGTGGTCTAAAACTGGAAAGCTTGCTTTTTTAACCTGGGGCTTTCTCTTTGTGTTGGTTGGTCTTGGTTTCCCTGGAAATGTTGATGGTGATTCTCTGAGAAAGTATAACACTGGAGGTGGGATTGTGCCTGGTAAGTTGAATGTTCATTTGGTGGCGCATTCACATGATGATGTTGGCTGGTTGAAGACCATTGACCAGTACTATGTCGGATCAAATAACAGCATTCAGGTTCTGATTCTGTCTGAACATAGTGTCTTGTGTGCATTATGGATGTTCTTGAGGAAGAGAAGTTTGATTTGATTCTGTCCTCCGGTTTTTTTTATTTTGTCCTCTGGTTTTCTCATAGGGTGCTTGTGTTGAGAATGTGCTGGACTCTGTGGTGGTATCGTTGCTTCGAGACCCTAACAGGAAGTTTGTATTTGCTGAAATGGTAAAATGTGAAGGGAACTACTGCTGAAATAGATCTAGGAACTGTAGTCACAGTTTTGATAATTAATAAGCCTGATACCATTGTACAAGCATTACCTGCAATGTCTTAGATTTGAATTTCCAGTAATTTCAGCTTGTTTATCATGAGATTCTCTAATGAATACAGCATTTCTATTGGCAATCGAAAAGTGAAGTGGATGAAGAAGATCAAACGTCCTATTTAACCTTCTTTTTCTTTTAAAATTTTCTTTGGAGCCCAAGTGCTAAACACAGTTGAGCCACCAATTCTCTTGTCATGCTCAGGCGATTCCAAAGTGAAGTTTACCTACTGTTTGCTAGTTTTTTGTGTTTACAAGCTGGGTCTGGTCATGTTCCAAGATTCGTCCTTGTTATTGTACTCCTCTTTTGGGTTCTATTTTTCATCTTGATCTATACAATCAGCAATATACAGCATTAGAATCTGACAAAGTTTTTTATGAATGGTAGGCTTTTTTCCAGCGCTGGTGGCTAGAACAAAGCGCAGAAACACAAGAAGTAGTTAGGAAACTTGTAGATGCAGGTCAACTGGAATTCGTGTACGCAGTTATAAACCAATGCGTGATTAGGAAGAACATTTAACTTCATTTAGTTTTAACAACATTTAGGTATGTAATTTCAGAAATGGTGGCTGGTGCATGCATGATGAAGCAACAGCGCATTATATTGACATGATTGACCAAACAACTCTGGGTCATCTTGCAATAAAAGAACAATTTAACAAGACACCTCGTTCTGGATGGCAAATTGATCCATTTGGACACTCTGCTGTGCAAGCTTACCTTCTTGGGGCTGAGGTATGTGAGTGGTATCAATGGTTTACACACAGCGTGAACAAGTCTTGTAAATTAGGATTATTGAGTAGAAACATGCTTCACTAACTCATTACATATGAAACGCAGCAAAAGAAAATCCTGGAATTGAGATTTTAATTCTAACAAGTTGGTTTTTCACTGCGTGTTTCTTTTTAAGAGTTGACACGTTCTGACCAGTTACCTGCTTTGCAGCTTGGCTTTGATTCTGTTCATTTTGCAAGGATTGATTACCAGGATAGAGCAACACGTAAAGGTGATAGATCTCTAGAAGTTATATGGCGTGGTTCAAAAACCTTTGGTTCTTCCTCCCAGGTTCCAACTGAAGAGATGTCCTGTCATTTATGTTCTTGGAAAAAGGTTGATGTTTTTACAGTGCATTTTTGTTTATTGGCTTGCAGATATTTGCCAATGCTTTTCCAGTACATTATAGTCCTCCAGAAGGTTTCCATTTTGAAGTGTTCGATGATTTTGTGCCAGTCCAGGTTCTAACAATCAACTAGCAGTCAAATTTCTCCTAGATAATTTTTAAATTAGCTTTGCAAATGTTCACTTTTTTCGCCATCTGCTCTATTCTTGCAGGATAGTCCTCTTCTATTTGACTACAATGTTCAACGTAGGGTCCAGGATTTTATAAGTGCTTCTTTGATCCAAGTAAAAATCTTGGCTCCTCCCTCCCCATGTGTTAACATTCCCCAAGTGTCTTTCTTTCTGCCAGTGGAAGTAATGTGCTTCTTATGGCTGCTAAGAGTAGACCCAACTAGCAAACCCAAATTCTATGGTTAACCATGCAAATATATTGACAAGAATGCCACCTCCTTTGACAGGCAAATGTAACAAGGACAAACCACATTATGTGGACGATGGGGGATGATTTCCAATACCAATACGCTGAGTCTTGGTTCAAACAAATGGACAAACTGATTCACTACGTTAACAAGGTAGAACTTTATTTTAAAGAAAGCAATCCTTGCTATGAATCTTAGATTGAGGCTTATTTTAGGCTTGAGACCAGTCTAAAACTCCATATCAGGCGGCGGTCCATTACTTACTATAGAGAACCTTTCTCACTCCTCTTGGTTGGTCAAACACGGATTTTTAATCTGTGAACAGCACTTTAGAATCACTTTAAAAGTCATGTTCAAGTTGTAATTTTTTCAATTGCTAATTTGTTGATGAAATGTTGTACCCTCAGTAATGAAATGAAGAGTACTAAACCATTTCAATGCACTGGATATGAATAAGAACTTCTAGCATCTTTTACTCAGGATGGTAGAGTCAATGCCTTGTATTCCACACCATCTATTTACACCGACGCAAAAAATGCAGCAAATGACCCATGGCCTCTGAAAACCGATGATTTTTTCCCGTGAGTGTTATGGTTGTTTACAAATGTTACTCTTTTTCTTTTTTTGTGAATTGAGGGAAAATTCTCGACTTCCATTTATTTCTTTTGTACTCCTTGCTTGTTGCAGGTATGCTGATGGTCCAAATTCCTATTGGACTGGGTTCTTCACTAGCCGCCCAGGTTTCAAGAGATATGTCAGGCAGCTGAGTGGGTATTATTTGGTATTGCAACAGCTCTGCTCTGAGTTTGACGTTCCTTTGAGTTAAACAAAGGAGTAATTCTTATGCCTTCTAGGCATTGATTTTGCAAGCTTTTGCACCCTTTTATGGCTGCATGAATCGAGTGGAAGTATGCATATCATGCAGACATGCAATGAAAGCTCTGCTGTTTCTTGATTATTATTATTATTATTATTATTATTATTACTATTATCCCATGACTTACCCTTGATGCTATCTGACAGGCGGCGCGACAACTTGAGTTCTTTGGAAAAAATGCCAGTGGACCAAGCACCTATGGACTTGGAGATGCTTTAGGAGTAGCACAGCACCATGATGCTGTCACTGGCACTGCCAAACAGCACACCACAAATGACTGGGCAAAACGTCTAGCTATTGGAGCAACCGAGGTGAGCAACGAGGCAGCCAAGTTGTCCAATGGAGTTTTCCTGCCCATTCTTTTCCCTTCATCAGCATAGTAGTCCCCTTGTATGATCATCACTTCCATTATGTTCCTCAACGTATACAAATTATACAGGCAGAAGCTGTTGTGGGTTCTGCTCTGGCATGCTTAGTTAGTAAGAAGTCAAGAGATCAATGCACATCCCTGGCTTCAACTTTTAGCCAGGTAACATCCTCTCTTTCTCTCTTGTTTCTGTTTTATTTGCTTCCTAAACAGAAGAGGGTACATTTTTGAGTTATTAGTTACTGTTCACCGTATAGTGATCACCTTCTTTATCTCCATTCTTTTCTTTGAGCAGTGTCAATTACTCAATATCAGTTACTGCCCACCAACAGAGGAAGCAAGTAATGGAAAGAACTTGGTACTATTTTCATTTAACTTTTTGTTGTACTCTGATGTTTGATTTGAACTCCTATTCATCTTCAGATACTAATTTTCTAGGTTTTGGTGGTGTATAACCCTCTTGGATGGTATCGCAATGACATTATCCGCTTACCGGTGAGTAAAAGCTTGTTTTATTCTTGATACTACCATCACTCGTGAAAGGAATCAAAATGTGGATTCAGTTCACTATGTATGTGTAAAATTGTCAGAAATTTTGTCTCTGATTAAATATCAACATACAGATAAATGAAGTCGATCGTGTTATTTCGGATTCTGAGGGCAACAAAATCGACACTCAGTATATACCCATGGATAATGTTACAAGCAACTTGAGAAACTTCTATTTACAGGCGTACTTAGGATTGTCACCTGGACAAGATCCCAAGTACTGGCTTGTATTTCAAGTCTCTGTACCACCACTTGGTTGGAGCACTTATTTCATTTCTAGTGCTTCTGAAATAGGTGAGCAGGTCTTTTCCATTCCTACTCACTGAACTTGCTTGAATGCCATTTGCATTACATTGATCTTTTAGTGGGAACTATTGTTATAGTGAATTTTTGCTGTCCTGTACTTTTCTTTTGTATGGGATTATTTGAAATGGTGTAGGGAAAAGGAGAAATGGACTGTCAAGAATGGAGAGTGTACAGAACGACAGCATTGAGATTGGTCCTGGGAATTTGAAAATGTCATTCTCTTCTTCAACTGGCCAACTCAAAAGAATTTACAACTCTAATAATGGGGTAAGCTGTTTAATGTTCCTCTCCTAAATTGGAATATCCATGATTGCCTTTGAACTGTATGTTTTGGCTTCGCTTTAGAGATCTAAGAAATACTCATAAAGTCTTCATTCATAAACTAAAGCATGAAGCATTTAGTTGGTTCAATTTCTCAAGCCATAATTCCAGACCTTGGGCTTTATATTTTGTCTTTTGGCACTCTCTTTTTTTGTCATCGATAAGCTACAAAGGGTTCTTCCGAATAATGATATATGGGATGTAAAGTCGAAAGTTCAAATTACTAGAATAAACTTGGCTTCTGGTATGTTGCATGCAGGCTTGTTATTTAACACTGAAACCAAAGATTAGCTGTAACTGATTTGGCTATTTTACTAGATTGGTATACCAGTCCAACAAAGCTACCTTTGGTATGGTTCGAGCTCTGATACTCAGGCATGTAGTCTCTGAACCTTCATATAATCACTGCTAATTGACTTCCTTTTCACAAAAAAGGCTGTTGACAGCATAATATTTGTCTCGCAGCAATCTTCTGGTGCATACATTTTCCGGCCTAATGGGGCCCCTCCCACAGTCGTTTCCAGATCAGTAAGTTCCTTTTTGTTGCTCTGCTAGTATCCCAACTTCATCTTCCTCCTTGACTTCATATTGTTTTGGCCTCTTCATCTAATGGAGACTCTTTTCTTGGTTGCCTAATCTTGAACATTATAAATTATAACCTACCCCGCTATACTCATTAGTTGTGGTTTTCTGTATTGAAAAATTTCAAACTATTTGGTGTTTAGAGTTGCACAATTTACCTATTTATGTCTTTTCTTGCAGGTACCCATAAAGGTCATTCGTGGACCTTTAGTTGATGAGGTTCACCAGCAATTCAGCTCATGGATTTATCAGGTAATCTAACTGATTTAAGTTTTGAAAGAAACAACTGCTATAATGCTTCTCTTGAGAAAGGATCAATAAATGGAAAACGATACCCTTCGCTACTCCCCGGGTTGCTTTTTGCTTTGTCATCATGTCATAATTGTACCATGCTTAATAGGTATTTACATTTGGAAATATCAGCCATCACCCAGAATATCAACGAAATTGCATTTTAGTGAGACTTATAATTGAAAATCTGTTCAAGAAATAAGTTTCATTACTGACATCCTTTGGAAGTTTGAGTCTTGTGAATGGAAGCATTCTATACTATTAGAACAATCTGCTCTGGTACTCATCTGTACTTCATCTAAAAGTTGCTATTTTTTACTTACTTTCAGTCTATGGTTGTTTATTAGGTGACAAGAGTTTACAAAGACAAAGAGCATGCGGAAATTGAATATACAGTAAGTCCATTATTTGGATTCCGGCCTTCTTTGTGCCTTTTCTTATCGTAGATATATTTTTTCCACTTATTATTTTCAGAAAACTCTAACTGAAGCTATTTGTTTCTGAATTTAAATCATTGGTTCGTGATGAATTTCCATTTGAAGATTGGTCCAATTCCAATTGATGATAGTCTTGGAAAAGAAGTCATCACACGGATCACTGCAAATATGGTCACTGAGAAGGTGTTCTATACAGACAGCAATGGGAGGGACTTTTTGAAGCGGGTAAATCTAAAATATCAGTTCTTTGATCATGAAAAAGCTTCTGAGGACACTATAGGAGTCAGCACGTCATAGAGGGTACTTGCAAAATAGCCCAAGTTATAAAATGAACAGACTCAATGATATTAGTGGGGAAAATATATGCCATAATGTTCATCTAACTTTTTATTTGCTGACTGTTCAAGTTGGGCATTTCGCTTTCCTCAAATGCTGAGAATTCCCAATCAGATTATGAGCTACAAATTTTCAAATATGGCTAGCCCCTTATTTTGGGCATCGGATCCTCTGTACCCGTTATTCTGTTCCAACCATGCTTTCGCCTAAAAATGACATCGTTTTATGTGTAGATAGCCCTGAAACAGCGTTGTTTTGGGGCAGAAATAGAGTTGGAACAGAGTAAAAGACACAGAGGATCTGAACCCTTGTTCTGTCCAATATGTCAATTTTTGTTATGACAGGATGTTTCTTGCAATCCTAGATAATGGCGTTGTTCTTTGTTTCTAGTGATGCTGACTAAGCTATGTTTTTGCAGACTAGGGACCATAGAGCTGACTGGAACCTTTCAGTTACTCAACCTGCGGCAGGAAACTACTATCCGGTAATTTTCTTTTTCCTTATCAGAAAGCAATATATGCATGTTTGAAAAGTACTTACACATTTCATTTTCTAAAAGATTTCTGTGGCTATGAATTAATAAATCTAATATTGCAATTTCTTGACTGACAACATGACGGAAACATTTAACAATAGATAGTTACCAACTGTTCAAATAGTTTCTTTCTAATTTCCTATTTGCTTAGTCCGAAGGAAAAAGAACCCATTCACAGTTGCTGTACAGAATTTCAGTGACTGAACTGATTTTTCTTTTCCAATTATTTTTGTTGTGAAGATAATCATTCTCCTTTTCACTTCCTTCAGCTTAACCTTGGAATGTATCTGAGGGACAGCAAATCAGAGTTGTCAGTTTTGGTTGATCGTGCCACTGGAGGAGCAAGTATTAATGATGGTGAAATGGAACTAATGTTTCACAGGTTTTACATTGTTTAAGATTTATGTTTCTCCTCCAGCTGAAGAAAAAATCTACCCTTTTGCGATACACGCATGTGAAATCATCTTCTTGTCTCCTTTACAAGGCGTATACTTAATGATGATGCGAGGGGAGTTGGTGAGGCTCTTGATGAAAATGTATGTGTCAAGACTACGTGCCAAGGACTAACGGTATGTGCCCTAGTAGAAATAGCAACTTAATGTTTGAGAAATTGACAACGAAATCTTCAAATGCATGTTTTTATCCTTAGTTGCATGTAGGTTATTGTTCTGAATTGGTTAAAGTTGATGTACTAGAGGAAATTCTTCCAAAGAAAAAGAGAAACTTTCTGTTGAAATTTGCTGATGAAATAAAAAGATCAAACTCCATTGAACTTCAAGGAGATCAATGTTACATCTGGCTATGCTTTGTTCAGGTTCGAGGAAACTACTATTTGAGTGTCAACCCACTGGGGGGTGGAGCGAAATGGCGCAGGTCAACTGGTCAAGAAGTTTACTCTCCACTTCTTCTAGCTTTCACAGAAGAGGTGTGGCCTTGTCCTTATGTGGATTTGCTATATGTAGTTATTAAAGCGATCAGTTATTGACTACCCATAATCAGGCTAAGTGGACAGCAGCTCACTTAAGTAAGGCGAGTCTCATGGATCCAAACTACAGTTTGCCTCCCAATGTTGCACTAATTACTCTTCAGGTCAGGAATGCCACTCTTTGATCACTTGGATCCAAACTATAGCATTCCAATAATTAGAAAAAAAATCTTTTTTTAAAAAACCAGATATATGCAAACTTCTTAAACTTTAGTTTGTCAAATTTGGTGAACCACAACCCAAAAAATGGTAGATAATCAGTCTTTTGATATTTAAAGAAATTTGAGTCCCAAAAACATTTTCTATCATCTTATTTTTTTTCCAGGAACTGGAAAATGGAAGTGTACTCCTCCGCCTTGCACATTTGTTTGAGGTAAAAAACATCATTGGTCGCGCTTTGTGTCTTTTCTGCTGTCATTAATGTTTCAATGCCCCGTATTGTCTTCCCCTGCATTTTTGAAAGAACCTCTGTAAGAACAGTACTGGCCGTATGTTTTTACCATTCTTCTATCTTCCTGACAATCACACTGCTTAGTGTTTTATTCTTTGTTGACAATAATATGGTCAGGCTGGAGAGGATGCTCAGTATTCAGCATTGGCTAAAGTTGAACTGAAGAAAATCTTCCCTGGAAAACCTGTAAGGGTTCATTCCCGTTGCTCTTGTAATGGCCTGCAAAATTAAACAAGACCTTGCATTTAATATACGATTCATGACCTACTTAGAACTAGGAGCATAGTATTAATGTGGATTTTCCGACTATATTTTCTTGCTGCAACTCTATTTCCAAGGTTCCATAGATATTGCAAATTAATAATCTCAGAAACTGCAACCATAACATCATTCTAGTCCTTGCTGCAGCAGCATTTTCATGACTTGACAGATACTCAAAACTTGACTTCTAGTTATGTGTTTTCTACAGTGCTGCTTCAGTTTCACTTTACTCTTGATGGGACTTTTGAGTTTTCAGGTAAAGGAGTTGAAGGAGATGAGCCTGTCAGCAAACCAGGAGAAGTCTGAGATGAAGAGACTGACATGGAAAGTGGAGGGAGAGGATGGAACCTTACCCTCGCCAGTTAGAGGTGGTCCAGTTGATACCTCGGCTCTTGTAGTAGAACTAGGTCCCCTGGAAATCCGCACTTTCTTGCTCAAATTTTGATGTCCTCGTTCGCCAAAGTTTTCACTTCATTACCTAAACACTTGAAATGTCGATTGCAATAAGTTGTCTACCTTCCACTAATAAAAGTATTGGTGAACTAATAAGAAGCTCATATATATTCACGAACCTTTGCCTCCATGAATTGCTCTTGCTCCAACATCAAGAAGAACATATTTAAGTCATAAGCCTTAATATATTGAATTTGAAGATGAGCTTTAGTGATTATTGTAACGGAAGATGTTGAAACGACAAGTCGGCCCCTTTGAAGTTTGGACGGTATAACAAATAAGGTTAACCGGTAAAAGCGCGGGAAGGTTCGGTTCTAAAGCCAGTTAAACTGGTGCATGTCACGCACCCCTTCGCTCGTGAGTTTCACTCCCAAATCCCAATCATCATTTCAAGTGTTCATAACTTCCCCTCCAATTTAAAGCTTCAAATCTCTTAAACACGCCTAAACATGGCTTCTCCCACAAATTCTCTCTACCCACAAGTAGATCAATCAAATCCCAATTCCTCATCTTCTGTGTACTCTAACCCTAACCCCAATGCTTCCTCGTCAAATCTCTACCCTACGATCGACATGAAAGACCTCGTCGAGAATCTCTTCCCGGAACCGGAAAATGTCCATCCTAGCGGTTCTTCCACCCCTCCATCGGCCCCGCCGGAGGCCGTCGAGGAAGTACTGATCAGAATCCCCGGCGCGATTCTCAATCTTATTGATAAAAACTACAGCGTCGAGCTCGCTTGCGGTGAGTTCTCGATTGTTCGTCTCCGCCAAGGGGAAAACGTCGTTGCTGTTCTCGCTCGTGTCGCTGATGAAATCCAGTGGCCGTTGGCGAAAGACGAGCCTGCCGTCAGGCTCGATGATTCGCATTATTTCTTTTCCCTCCATCTGCCCGATGAACATAGCGGGTCAGATTCGAGCGATGAGGAGGAGAAGAAGAGCAGTAAGAAGAAGAGTAATAAGAATGGTGATAAGTCGGAGAATCTGTTGAATTATGGATTGACGATTGCGTCCAAAGGGCAGGAGGGGATGTTGAAAAGATTGGATGAGATTTTGCAGAATCACAGTTGTTTTTCGGTTCATGAAGTTTCAAAGAAAGCGAAGGAAGAAGGGAAGGAAATGTTTGGTGAATCGGTGGCCAAGGGGATTTCAGTGGCGGATTTGTCATCGCGGAAGAAGGAAGAAATTGAGGGGAATTGTGTGGCTTACTGGACTACTTTGGCTCCTAACGTGGAGGATTATAGTAGCACTGCTGCAAAGTTGATCGCGGCAGGTTCAGGACGGTTGATTAAGGGAATTTTGTGGTGTGGGGATGTTACCGTTGATAGGTTGAAGTGGGGAAATGAGGTCATGAAGAAGAGGATGAGTCCAAAAGAGAAATCTGAGATTAGTCCTGAGACCTTGAAGAGGATTAAAAGGTTTGGAATACGTATTCTTGTTGTTTTTATACTTGCATTCTCCTTTTCTGTTCTTAGTTTATATCTACAAATGGTTCGTTTTACTTTGGTTTTAATTGTTTTTTTTTTTTGGCATTTTCATTCTGTTGATTGGTGAGTCCATTTTCCTTGATGCCAAATCTAGATCAAAGAACTGACTTTCGATATTTATTAATGGCATTGGTTTCGGTAGAAATAAACATGCACCAACGGATCAGTTTGATAATGCTTACAGGGTTAAGAGGGTGACAAAAATGACGGAGAAAGTGGCGAATGGGGTTCTCTCTGGTGTTGTGAAAGTGTCTGGATTTTTCACGAGTTCTGTTGCAAACTCAAAAGTTGGCAAGAAGCTTTTTGGCCTCCTGCCTGGGGAAATGGTCCTTGCATCTCTGGATGGATTTAGTATGTCCATCATTCTAAGCTCTTCAATTTACAAGCTATCTGACTATAAATTGTCAACGTTGCCATCAAACTTTATAGTACAGTTGTTTGTATTTTCACACTGATTTTTAAAACTTCAGAAACTTCCTTTGATTGTTGGTAATGTTTACCCCTCGCCTTTTCTGTTTTAATGCATGACTTCTTAAAACATTCTGTCTTTATTCTTTTCTTCTGTGTTGTAGTTGTTGAAACTCAGTTTCTTTTTGTCACCGAATAATGTAGGCAAATATAGTTCCTTATCTATTCCATTTTCCATCCATTAACAGTTAGAATTGCTAAACATGTATTCCTTTAGTCAAATATTTTACAACTTTGATATTATTCCATCATATTCAAGTTCTTTTTGTTCTCCTTTAATCAACTTTTATTGTCCATTTTCCAACAGTATGTTATAACCCATTCTATTCATCACTGTCTCATATTTTTTGTTATTTGTCAACAGGCAAGGTCTGTGATGCTGTTGAGGTGGCTGGAAAGAGTGTCATGTCAACCTCATCCACTGTGACCACCGAACTTGTCTCACACAGGTGATGTTGTCAAAATGCTTGAGCAGCTGGGTATTGTTGTTCCATGTAATTTTCTAAAAAAAACAGAATTTAATGTAAATTTTTTACCTTTTCTCCGAGGATAACTGAGAAAAATGAAAAGAAAATTTTAGAAATAAAGTAGGAAGAGTGATTGCCACAGTATGTTGTTTTATGTCCTAGATAACAAATAATTTTACTAAGAAGGACCAGAATATAATAGCCATGCATATCAGTGAAAAAAGGTTTGGATCTGGTTAGAGCTGCTCTTTATTTTTGATAGGATGCTGGCAGCCACCTGACCTCAACTTTCATCTCGTGTCACTAGTTATCTGTTATTGAAGGTCTTGACCTTAGCAAAGTACTAATTCATCATTAATGGTTAGTTATTTTCTGCCAAATCATCCTCCCTGATTTTATTAGTTTCTCCTAGTTATCATTCTAAATGTCTACCTGATGCATTTCTTTTAGAATGATTTTGTTTCTATAATGATGGGTTCCAAATTTATCGACGTAGTGCATTTTAACAAGATCTAATTAATATATCTGAAAGATGGTTAGTTTTTGGATCTGAGGTATAGAACCGATTATGCTACACTAAAAGCAGCAGACTTGTTAGTCTAGCTGCTCTATAGACGATTCACTGTTGCTTTATTGGTCCAATAAGTTTCCTCTCTTTTGCCTTTTAATGCATATTAGTGTAGTGATTAGTCAGTTAGTTAATTTGGTCGTGGACTTGGGTAAAATTTCGGACCAATCTAGATATGGATTTGATACGCGTTTGTTGTTTTTTGCTACAGTTAGGTGGATACATTTTGTATGAATCTTCCAAAATTTTCTCCAAATGTGTTTCTTCTAATGGTTTGTTTAGCTTTCTGGTTTTCACTTTGACACGCTCATTTCTACTCATACAAATGATTTGGTTTTGTTCCTCTTCCTTTTGTGCGATGTGAACATTCTTGTGGTTTAAATACCTTGCTCCTTGTGAAGGTTCCAAAGAGCTGGGAGGATTCTTTTGCCTCCTTGAATAAACTAGTCACAAAACAGTGAAGTTGGTTAAACAGATCGGCCATGGTATATGTTTTTGGAGTTGAGAGCCAGAGAAGGAATTGAAGGGAAAAAAAATTGAATTGTAAAAAAAACTCTGATTGTTAATGAATCAGTGTTTCCCAATTACTACTGTTCTTGCTAAAGCAAAATAGCCCAAAACCTGTAAAATACAATGCTCTGTTCTTTTCCAGCCAACAAAAGTAAAACAGTTCTTACAAACGTGACGTCCCTAATTAAAAACAATCATTACATATATATCTGCCTCCCACGTGATTATTCTCTGAAAAAAAAAAATCGTAACAAACTTTGACATTCTCTGCATAATTAATCATCCATCACGTAAATATTTGAGCCTCAATTATAGGCCTATTTCAACATTTTGATTAAGCCCAGCTGATCTTTTATGCTTGCTTCTCCTGGTATAGATTAACCATCGGTGATCAGGATTTTAATTTACCTTCTCAGCTGCTACTTCTGTAACATGTGTTGACGGGGAAAAAGAGCATATCGGAAGCACACTGTTGTAAATGTTGGGGTTACTGAAGCAATTGTTTTTTGTTCTGGAAATACGGTTATGTTTACTGATATGGCAGTTATTTAAACTTGGTTTTTGCGCTATTACCATTTGTTTTCGGTAATTGTTGATCTATTGATACGCCGATCTACTTAATCTTCAACCTCTTTCTTTATGTCCAAGATAAGCTTTCACATTAGGATGGGAGAGTTGGGTTTATATGCTCATTTATTGATAGAAAAGTTGTAGAATTTTGTTTGCCCAAGTATTTATGGATCTTAAAAAAGTGTTTTGAACCCATAGGTATGGCGAAGAAGCAGCCAAGGCAACAAATGAAGGTCTTGATGCTGCTGGGCACGCTATTGGAACTGCATGGGCAGCATTTAAGATACGAAAGGCACTTAACCCAAAAAGTGCATTTAAACCAAGCAAGCTGGCCAAGTCTGCTGTTAAAGCAGCAACTGAGAAGTCGCGGAAGTCCAAATAGAACTGCGCCATTGAAGCTTCGTATCATTCTCAACGTTGTTCTGAATGCAGAACTTGGCTTGTTTTCATACCGTTTTTGTATAAGGTATGGTGTTGTTTGTATTGCAATGTTTGGTGTAATTATTTGGATTTGGATGGAAGCAAGTGTAAAGGAATTGGATGCAATCTTTTCAAAGATCGGTCCTTATTAATCTGGATTTTTTCATTGGCCAGCAGAAAGGCAACCTTTTGAATTAGCCTTATATTTAATTTCGTTCTGTTGTACGCTAGTCACTACTCACTAGGCGTCACCTTGAAAACTTCAACGTCCTTTAAGATGATGTATTGTGAGAATTAGTGGAAATTGACATGAATATCAGTCAGACAAATACACCAAGAGGACTTATAAAAATATCCTTCCTAGTTCCTCCCAATCCCAAACGGTCGGTTTGCTTTGCACTCACCAGGAAATGGCAATTGGCATGACATACCCACGTCGTCCACCACTTCCTCAAAACAAATACTAACATAACATGCCTTACCAGCAACTAGCAAAAGCAAGCAGGAAGCAGCTCAAGCTTATTGTATTTATGGTGGACCCTGAAAGTAACAGGAGGTTGCCATGCGTACACCACCTTTGGACTCATTTCAATTTTCATTGCCCTTTACGTCAGGTCCATTTAGCTTTGTTAAGATTTGTTATGGCGTGTAAGGTCTGGATGTGATTTCTTCAATTAATTGTTGCTTTAAACTACCACCATTAGCTCTCCAATGCCCACATACTTGACCCTTCTTTTCGAGGCTCGTAGAGTGATTGTGAAACCACTCAACCCAAACCAGTCATTTGGTTCGTCCTCCTCTGACTTGTTTTTGTTATCGCATCTCTTGGTTGATTTGTTGTCTGATTCTGATAAGGATTAAGTTCCGTCTTTATGACTTGTCAAAATTTCCCTTTTTTTGTTTATTTATTATGTAGTCAATATATATAGGATTAGTTGAAGACAATTCTTGTAGAATCCTTTATTTTAAATATTGGAAAGTTTATTATGATTTCAATTCTAAGAAACAGATCTACATTTCCTACACATATCATTTGTGCACCTTGAGCTACCAAAGCACAAAGAAAGAGTGTTTCGACTCACATTAGTAATAAAGAAAAGTGTCCAATTTACTTGAATTAATTGTACATTCTCTTTGAACCATATGCTATGATGAACTTTATGTTAAAAAAAGTTGTATAAAATTTCTATTTCTAATTGTAACTTATTAAGTTCATAATTTGTTTGATGAAAATTAGTTTTAAGAAGATCTAAAGGACTAAATTGAAAAATGTTGCTAATAACAATGAAATAGCTTATTTGGTTATAATTGATCCTTCGGTGAGTTTTGTAGAAAAAATAAATTTAGTGAGTGTTAAGGAAGAAAGAGTAAAAGGTGTCATATCATAAGGTTCTGTCATTTGGAAGACATGGGCTTGTAACTTGTGAGAAAAAAGAGCAAGTGACAGGATTTAACATTTGAAGATATGTGAGATTGTCAGAAAATCAAGAAGATATTCTTTGTTATCGTTTCACACCTTTTTTTAACCATGCAATGGAAACAGGCTTAGCTAGTGATGGTTTTGCTTTATTTGTTATGCTTAGGAAGGTAGTGATGTGATGTGTTGCTTTGGATGTTGCTGTTAGTTTTAAAGAATACACAAGCTGAAAAATGGTGGATTAGTGAAGTGGATTCATAAAACAAGCACCCTTGAGTCAAGCCTAACTAGTGCATGCCCACGATCTGTCTTCTAAGTTACTATTAAATTAAAATGTCCTTCTCACGGGTTTTTAGCAGCCAACCCCCACTTGCTGAAAACCATATGCTCGTCAGCTTCTTCCCTTTCCTTTCTTTTGATTCCAAGGTACTTAACTTTGGTCAAGTTCAGGTTGTGGACAAGATCAGTATAGGATTCTCATTTTGTTACTCGGACACAACTTTTTGTGATATACTAATTCCAAATGCTAAATTTACCCTTTTATCTATAATTCCAAAAGAAAAGCTGATATAGGCGGAAGAGAGGTCCCATGGAAAATGGTGGGGTTTGGAAGAGGTTCACTTTTTTCCACTTGCGAGAATTGCCAAGAACTCGAAGATGTCTTTTGCCATCAAAAAGTGGGGACTGACACATGAACCAGCGTATGCGTATTGGAGCATCCACTCTACACCCTCACATACTCTTCACTCTACTCCATCTTTCATTCTGTCTCTTGTGCAGTGACAAGGTGCGGGCTACTTGTTACATGCATTCTTCCCAAAAATCAGAAGAACGTTCATACAACCTATTCTACAGGTTCTGAATGTCATTTTCCAGCATTAGAGATGGCAATTTCTTCTGTTTGGAGAAAGGTGGTTGATCAAATTCTAGGGGACAGAGCTCCTCGTGGCCGAAGAATTTTTCATAGAGATGTTGAAAGGGACGAGTTTCAGTATGGTAGCACTCACTGCCTCTCATCATATTACAGCGTTTTCGTGGTTCGCCTCGCTATCATGGTTTGTCAAATCTTCCTCTTTAACTGTTGTATCGGTTAGAAAGTTGCATGCATTGTTGCAATCATTCCATAACCAAAGTCTGTAATTGGCAAGTGCTAACCATTTTTGTCCACATAACATTCGGTTTTTCATAGCTTCTGCAATTGTCATCTCACACTGTATGATTTGTGACGATGGATTCCCTACCCTAAATCAGAAAGTTCTTGTCGGAATTGTGCAGGTAATGTTAGCAATTTTGATCGGTCTTCTAACAATTCTAACATGGCATTTCACAAAGAGCTATACTAGGCAATCATTAGACACCTTAGCTTCTGGCCTCAGATATGAGCTTCTACAACGTCCCATATTGAGGATGTGGAACATTTTGAACTCCACTTCCGAGATAACGACAGCTCAAGTTAAGTTGTCAGAGTATGTCATCAGAACGCACAGCAAGCCATCTACTCAAGCGGAACAAGTGGAGGTTTGTTTTGTTCTGTTGTCTTTCACATACTTTCTGATAAAGCATCTACGGAGGTTTATACGTTTAATTCATCCCTTCTTTTTTCTTCAAATGTTTCAGCTCTATGAAGCGATGAGGGCTGTGACATGGGCATTGTTTGCAAGTCGTAAGGCTCTAAATGCCATAACCATAAACTACCGAAATGGTTTTGTCCAAGCTTTTCATAGAGATCACAGGAGTAACAGCACATTCTACATCTACTCTGATCTCGTGAACTATTCAATCAGTGCCAATGGACCTTATGATGCCAATATGTTCTCATCACGTCAAAGTTGGGATGATCAATCCATTCAAGGCAACAAGTCTGCAATTTGGTATCGTGAGCCACTTGATCCAGTGACAGGTTATAAGATGGGGAAATCACAGCCTATTGCACCAGATGATCTTATCAATATTGCAGGTCTTTCACAAGTACCAGATGGTGTAGCTTCATGGCATGTAGCAGTGAGCAAGTATAGCGATTCACCATTGCTGTCAGCAGCATTACCTGTCTGGGATGCCTCCAATAAAAGCATTGTAGCTGTTGTGGGTGTCACCACTGCACTTTACAGTGTAGGCCAGTTGATGAGAGAACTGGTTGAAGTGCACAGTGGGCACATATATCTTACCTCTCAAGAAGGTTATTTGCTGGCTACTTCCACGAATGCTCCTCTCTTAAGAAATTCAACAACAGGACCCAAGCTTATGATGGCTATTGACTCCGAGGATCACACAATACGAATGGGAGCTCAATGGTTAGATAGAGTCTATGGAAACAATTTGACTCCAGGACACGTTGTTCATGTAGAAAATGCCAAGTTTGGCCATGATCAATATTACATAGATTCATTTTTCCTGAATCTAAAAAGGCTACCGATAGTATGTACAAACCATATTGCAGCTTTTCTTTCTGTAGAGATAAATATGAATTAGCAGATTTAAGCAATTATTAAGATCAAAGTTATGTTGTTAAGCAATTATCAAGATCAAAGTTATGTTGCAGGTAGGCGTAATCATCATCCCGAGAAAGTACATAATGGGGAAGGTAGATGAAAGAGCTTTCAAAACATTGGTGATACTGATCTCAGCATCCGTATGCATCTTAATCATCGGATGTGTCTGTATTCTAATACTAACGAATGGAGTATCAAAGGAAATGAAACTAAGAGCGGAACTGATTAGCCATCTTGATGCAAGAAGAAGGGCAGAGGCATCAAACAACTACAAAACCCAATTTCTTGCAAACATGAGGTAAGTGTCAGAATAGTCACAGCGGAACTTTTGAGCTTAACAAAAAATTTCGATCTAACAGTTCATATGAAAGGCCAGAATGTCCAAGAATGCGTACCTTAGACTTGAGTGTGACTTGGAATAAGTATTCTGAATGATATCATGAATTTCTTCTCTCTTTTTTGACTCTCTGCTAGTTTACTTGTTTTCCTTATTATGTAACTGAAGTTAGAAGCAGAAAAAATTTAAGAGCATAACTCAACATATTGCTGTCAATCATATAGGATACAGGAATTTGGTACACTGACTGAGAGATGCAATACTTATGATATAGTTGTGTGCAAAAGGGAATGAACTTGGAAACATGCTATGATTATAAAGAAATGTGAATCATAGGTGGTTTAATCTCGAGATTGTTCCTAAGCAATAACAGGAACTCAATGGCTATATTGCAGTCATGAATTGAGGACTCCTATGGCTGCTGTAATTGGGCTGCTGGACATTCTTATTAGTGATGATTGTCTCACGAATGAACAATATGCAACTGTTACACAGATCAGAAAATGCTCCACAGCACTTCTCCGGCTTCTTAACAACATTTTGGATCTGAGCAAGGTAAGGTATTATCGAAGCCCAAGTCCTGAATATGCGTCAGTTTCATAGTAGCTTCAATATTTCTGCGAGGTATTCCAACTGCTGCAAGTATCATGAAGAGTATCACTTTCTTACATTCCCTTTTTTAAAATTGCCCTAGGTTGAATCTGGAAAACTTGTGTTGGAAGATGCCGAGTTTGATTTAGGTAGAGAACTAGAAGGACTCATTGACATGTTCTCTGTGCAATGCATTAACCACAATGTGGAGGCTGTCTTAGACCTTTCTGGTATGACTTCAATGTTTCCAGTGTGAAGATTAATTTCTACTAGCAACCAATTAGATTGTTATTCTCCATTTATGTGCTCTTGGCATACATTATTCTTTATAATTCCCTTTTATGTAGATGATATGCCCAAATTAGTTCGGGGGGACTCCGCAAGAGTTGTACAAATATTTGCAAATCTGATAAGCAATTCTATCAAGTTTACAACATGTAAGTGCAACATTTTTGGCCAGTTTTTAACGCTTAGTGTGGACATTTGTGATTAGAAGAATAATCATTCATATGTTAGAGAAAAGGAGCTTAAAATTCTACAATTTGTTCTTTTTTGTATTTCTACATGGTGAATATTTGTCACGTCTTTCAGCTGGTCACATAATTCTGCGTGGCTGGTGTGAGAACTTAAGTACTTTCAGTGATACCACAAAGTTTCATCTGGATCAGAAGAAAAATCGCTGCACAATTAGAACAAAACTGAAGCAGCAGGAGAATCATGTTAAGAAGATGTGTAGAAAAGAAAACAACATGATTCTATGGTTCGAAATTGACGACACGGGATGTGGTAAGAGCCTGAATAAATAAATATCTGAAGGCGTAACAAGATCTAATGTTTTGTTTATGGAATATAAGATTATGTGTAATACCTTTTTCAGGAATTGATCCAAGCAAATGGGAGTCTGTATTTGAAAGCTTTGAGCAAGCTGATCCCTCAACAACTCGACTGTGAGTTGTTAGAACATGTTTAACTTTGGACATCGTATATAAATTATAGTGGCAGGAAACAGTCTTTCTACTATATCCCTATATAAGGCATACGATTAGACTTTTTCAGACCTTGCTTCATTGCGGGATTTCGGACTAGGTGGTGATGATATAAATTATAGTGACATATATGCTTTAAATCAAGAAACGTGAATTCCCAGCAGTTCTGAATGGATATTTCTCCATTTTCAGGCATGGCGGCACTGGTCTTGGGCTATGTATTGTTCGAACATTGGTGAGTAGACTTCACAAGTATATGAGGCTCTATGACATTACGTTACACAACAAATAGAACTCTAGATATAAGAACACACAAAACACATCCCCTTAATTGTGGAAATTCGGCATAGTGTGTGACCTGTGCATTACCTCATGCCCAGAGATCTAATCCTGAAAGGGATTTTTGTGAAAGATGCTCCTTATGATTAAAGGTCTATGCAACTCTCCATGATTGTCCTCTTAACCTTTTCCTTGTTTGTTGCTTATACAGGTTAATAAGATGGGTGGAGAGATAAAGGTTGTAAAGAAGGATGGTCCAGGAACTCTAATGCGATTATACCTGCTTCTCAAAACACCTGTAGAGGGTGCAGAACTGCATTGCCAAGCAGACTTTACAAGACACAATGTTGTGGTGAGCAGCGCTCATAGCTGAAAATCTTTCATAGAGATCATCTTGACCAAGTTACCATCTTGAACTTAAGCATGCCTAAAACAGAAAGAAACTAACTATGATTAGCAAACTTGCGGTATAAGAGATGATAGAATTTGGAAGACTGACAGATGCTTTTTAATTGTAGTAAATATGAAGCAATAATCAGGTTACTGCGTTATGACTTGTAATTTAGGTGCTGCTAGCACTGTATGGAAGCATGGGAAGAGTTATCATGTCCCAGTGGTTGCATAAAATTGGACTGTCTTCTTTGGGTATTTCTGAGTGGAATGAACTGACGCAAATCCTTGGCGAACTCTTCTTTGGAAGAAGACCTAACAACAGTTTTGATGCTCAGCATTCTCTTGCTGCAGAGCTGAAGTCAGAAGTTATTAACATACAGGAAATGAAGGATCCTACGCTCATCATAGTTGTTGATATAGGGTTGCTGGACTTGAGTACAGAAATATGGAAGGAACAAATTAAATTCCTTGAAAGATTCTCTGGGAAAGCCAAATTTGCTTGGATGCTAAATCATGATACTTGCAACGCAATCAAAATGGAACTCCGCCGAAAAGGGCACGTGTTGATGGTTAATAAACCACTTTACAAGGCGAAAATGATAGAGATTTTGGAAACTGCATTGAAGGAGAAATACCTTGAGAAGCAAAAGAAAAGTTTGAATGCTGCAAGAGCTACATCTAAGGATGATGACCAGCACGACTGTCTGGAGATTGATTCTTCTCACTTTGACATTGCCAGTTCTGAAGATTCTGACGTCGTTGAGCTTAGTAATGATGCAATCTTTCACCTTGAGCAGAACCAAAAACAAAGTGAAAGGATCCCAAGTGCATCACAGTGTGAGACCTTTAAGAAATGTCTGGTTGAGTTGACAGACATGCATCCAGACGTAAATAATTCAAGGGAAGATCTACGTCCTATCAGGCCTCAGGTACCTGGAACTGGAGATCAAAATGCTGTGCTTGCACGCAACGAGCAATTATCGATTGGTAGAGTGCCCCAAATTGGCAGTCCCACATACTGTGAACAACAATCAGAAAGTAGATGTCCTAAAGAGCGAAACAGTACACATTCAAGCAAAGCCGTAGATAGAAAGGACGCCCTTGAGGGTGTGAGAATTCTTCTTGCAGAAGATACTCCAGTTCTCCAGAGGGTTGCTACAATTATGTTAGAAAAGATGGGGGCTACAGTAGTTGCAGTGGGGGATGGACTTCAAGCCGTGGATGCTCTAAATTGCATGCTTGGCGTAAAAGAGGCTAGAAAGGAAGCTCCTTTGCAGGAAGACAAAAGTTCAGAAACTGAAATGGGAGGTTCCCCAGGCAAAAGTTCATTTGACTTGGTCCTGATGGATTGTCAGGTGAGAAAACCAGAAACTCAAATGAACATATACTTTCTACTAATCCATTCTAATTGGTGAAGTCATGAAAAGATTTTACGTTTTGATAAGCCAAGATTCTAGGTTCCAATCTTAATGTCTGTAATTGAAATAAAACAGATGCCAAAGATGGATGGCTATGAAGCAACAAAAGCAATCAGGAAATCGGAAGCAGGAACAGGTTTGCACATTCCAATTGTTGCATTAACAGCTCATGCAATGTTATCAGATGAAGCCAAGTGCTTAGAGGTGGGCATGGATGCTTACCTGACCAAGCCAATCGACTACAAGCTCATGGTATCCACAATTCTGTCACTTACAAAGAAAGCATAACATTTCTGGTCACCTGCAGAACAAGCCAAGGATTAGCGACAGAGAATCTTGGTCAGTCTGGGGCATGTAAAGTTTATAGTTGTATCTTACCACTTCAAAGTGCAACGTAACATGCAAGTCATTAGAATGAACAAGGAGTAAAAAAATGAAATTATGATACCCAATTTTCTCCGTAGTTCTGCAGGAGTAGAATTAAAGTGATTCAACCAGGAAAAGAAGGGCCCATTAATCTGTGCATTTCACGAAAGTCTATCCATTTAATAAATAAGACTTACAAAAATTAGATGATAGGGATGGCTTGGGAATAGGTCAGTGCCGTGAATATCGTACCATTCCGGCCGGTACTAGCCGGAACGTTCCGTACCGGCTGGAAAACGGTACCGGAACGGTGAAAATTGTACCGGGAATAAATTCTGGTCGGTACCGTCCGATTTCGGTCGGTACCGGCCTGTATCGGACGGTACCGCCAATACCGAAATTTTTCGGGACCAATCCGTAAAAAACAAAATTACAGGGACTATTTTGCAATTAAAAAAAATTAAACCCTAAATATCTACCCTCTTCCCCCGACCCCCGACTGTCGACTCTCTCTTCATCTTCTTCTCTCCGTTTCGCCGTCCCCAGCCCCGACTCTTGCGTGTCTCGTCTCCAGCCTGCCTCGCCTCGCCTCCCCTCGCGTCTGGCCTTCAACTGTCGTCCACGCCCGAAGACGTCCACCGCACACCGTCTTCGCCTCACCGCACGCCCGAAGACGTCGCCGCCTGCTAAGGTCCACCGTCTGGCGTCCACCGTACAACGTCCGACCTTCACCGTCGTCCTCCTCGCGGTCGCACATCGTACACCTGACACCGTTGGTGAAGACCGATTGATATTTTGATATTTGTTAAATTTTTCATGATATTTTGACATTTATGATTGTTTGATTGTGTTGGTTGTTGGATGATGGTAGAATTGAGGTTAAAAATTGGTGGTGTTGTGTTAGATTTGGGGGAAATTTTGAAGTGAATTTCGGTGTTGGATTTGGGGAAAATTGTGAAGTTGATTTCGGTAGAAGAAAGTGAAGTGTGAATGTTGAAGTCTTGAAGATGTTTTCGGTTGGCATTTTGCATTTTGGAAATAGATTGGTCATTTGGTTTGAATCCAATTGGAAATTAAATTTGGAAATTGGAATGGTGAATGTGATTTAGTAGATTTGATTCATTTGAAGGTATTAATATTGAATTGTTGAATTATTGAATTATTGATGAATGAGATTGAATTTGAGTTTGTGCAATTGCATTTGAGATTGAGTTTGATAATCAAAATCAAATCAACATTTAAACCTAATTGTAAAATTAATAATCAAATGTGAAATTAATAATTAAATGTAAAATTGTAAAATTGATAATCAAAATTAGTAAAATTGAAAAAGCTTAAATTATTAATTGACACATTCTTAATATTTGTTAAATGGTAATTCATTTTTAATATTTGGGTATTGAATTTTGGTAAATAATTAGTTAAGTATAAAATTATGAAATTAGAAATTAATAATAATTTGATTGTAGTTAATGATAATATTTGCTTATTTGAGTATTAGTTTTAGCTAGGTAAATAATTAATTGACTATAAAAGTTAAAAGATGTTGAACTTCAATGGAATGGTAATATATATGTGTAGGGAATCATAAATATTTAAAATTAATAATGTTATCAAATTGTAATTTGTGAATATGTTGTATACTTGTAGATTCCAATTTATACTTATAGTTATTAATGCTGATTAAGAATTATAAAAGCAACATATATATTTAAGAACAAAATATAAAATGGTGTATATACTATTATAGTTTGTTAGAAATAGAATTATGAATATTTTGTGATAATTAGGATTGGAAATTGTTGAAAATGGAATAGAATTATGAATGTTTTGTAATTGTTAGGATTAGAAATTGTTGTAAATGGAATGGAATGGAAATAGAATTATGATTGTTTTGTAATTGTTAGGATTGGAAATTGTTGTAAATGGAATGAATGAAAATGGAATTATGATTATTTTGTAATTGTTATGATTGGAAATTGTTGGAAATAGAATGGAATGGAAATGAGATTATGATTGTTTTGTAATTGTTATGATTGGAAATTGTTGTAAATGGAATGAAATAGAAATGAAATTATGATTGTTTTATAATTGTTAGGATTGGAAATTGTTGGAAATGGAATGAAATGAAAAAGGAATTATGATTGTTTTGTAATTGTTAGGATTAGAAATTGTTGTAAATGGAATGAAATGGAAATGGAATTATTATTATTTTATAATTGTTAGGATTTGAAATTGTCGGAAACAGAATAAAATGTAAATGAAATTATGATTGTTTTGTAATTGTTAGGATTGGAAATTGTTGGAAATGGAATGGAATGGAAATGGAATTATGATTGTT
>JAOQMP010000208.1:24263982-24287528 GCA_027563575.1 Erythroxylum pedicellare | reverse complement strand
CAACCTGTGAGTAACCTAGTCAGTTTCTCTCAATTATTGTTTTTTTAAATTATGCTTGACTGATGAATGAATGAGTTTGATTGTTGATTCCGGACAGGAGGTCCGATGACTGTAAAATGTGATATGTATATTAAAGTGCTTTATAATGCGATTTATATTCCATACATGAGTACATAATCAAATAATGACAGTTGTGACCAGAGTAGCCATTGATTAGAGGTTAAAGCTCAACGAGTGAAAAGAGCCTTGAGCTCAAACGGTGAATAGGAGCCTAAGGCTCACTATGTATAATGAGTCCTGTATCATCATCGGATAAGGGATAATTAGTAATGATCCCAGTATCTAAAATAGATACGGGACAGTTTAGGCACTCGGTAATAACAATGTAATAATTGGAAAGTGTCTCATAAGCATTTTTATCAAGTATGTCTGATTGATTGAAAGGTTGAATTTGATTATGCCTAATTAAAATTGTGATATTATGTAAAGTGTAACATGTGTTTATATGCTATGTGAAATAATTGTTACATGAATTGGGAGAACCATCGATGATTGTTACCTCATTTGAGTTCATAAAACTCACCAAAATTGCAACATTATCTTTTCATGATCGAGAGACGACTCTAGCCACTAAGAGGCTTTTCCCGCCGTGTTTATTGTGTTTGGTAAGAGAGGTCATGGCTCAAAGGTCGGTCAGCTGGGATTTTTGGACGACTTAGATAGATTGTATATATATAGATTTTCCTCTTTCATATAGTACTTTTCTACTAGGCTGATGATGTTCTTATAGTAAAAGTTGAAAGATACAATATAGACTTTCGATTTTGTGCAATGAAATGAGGAAAAGAATTAGTTTTTAAATATTGTGGTCTTTTTATTGATGCTTTATGATTGAATATTGATATGATGCCATGTGAAGTTAATGTAGAGATCGAACGTAGCTTGCCCTTATTACAGGATATATACCGGAATGACCTTCGGACGTCCCGGTGTATATCTTGCAGTAAGGGGGCACTACAAGTGAAGACTTAGTATGTTAATTACTCTATACAAGAACAAAGAGGGCATTCAAAGTTATAACAATTATGGAGGCATCGAACTATTTAGTACACCATGAAGTTATGAGAAAAGGTGATTGAGAAGACAGTGTGGAAGGGTGCTCCTATCTCGGAGAACCATTTTGGCTTCATATTAAGAAGGTCCACGATAGAAACTTTACATCTCCTTGGAAGATTAATGGAATATTACAGAGAAAGATAATGTAACCTACACATGATTTTTACTGATATAAAGAGGACATATGACAATATACTTAGGGAAACCATGTGGAGGTATTTAGAAGTTAATGGAGTTCTTATGACCTATATACGAGATATTAGGACTATATATGAAGGTACAAAGACTAAAGTAACAAAGCATTTTTCTATCGATATTGGGCTACACTAAGGCTCCTCATTAAGCCCCTTTTTGTTTATAGTAGTGATGGATGAACTCATTAAGAATATTCAAGGGTATGTGCCTTAGCGTATGTTGTTGCTGGTAACATTATTTTAGATGACGAGACAAAAAAGGGTGTCAAAATTAAGCTAGAACTTTGGAGTGATAAGTTAGAGTCGAAAGGTTTTAAATTGAGCAAGACAAAAATTGACTACTTAAAATGTGACTTTTTTAGCCATAGTATGACTTTTGATGTGGAGGTAATTATCGATTCAGAAGTTATACTATAGAAAAAGTGTTTTAATTATCTAGGATCTATCATTCAAAGAAATGGAGAGATCGATGAGGACATATCATATTAGGGTGTTTACAATGGAGAAATGTATTAGGAGTTTTATGTGATAAAACGATACAACTCAAGCTAAAAAGTAAATTATATCATTTAGCGATTAGGATGGAGCGAAGTGTTGACCTGTCAAATAGGTGTATAATTATAAGCTAATGATGGCAAAGATGAGAATGCTACGCTGAATGTGTAACCTTAACAGAAGAGCTAAGGTTAAGAATATAATAATAAGAGACAAATTAAAGGTGGCTAATATTAATGAAAAGTTAAGAGAGCCAAAATTTAGGTAGTTTAGATATGTTAAGAGGAGACACTGTGACGTTCTAGCGAGAAGATGCAAGAAGATTGTACTTAAAGATAGTAAGAAGAAAAAAGGAAGGCCTAGGAAGAACTGGGAGAATTAAGAATGATATGACTTTGTTAGCTTACCGATAACTTAACTCTTAATAAAAAAACTTTGGTGTACTAGGATAAGAATAAATGATCTCACGTAGAGAGGTCTCTCTTATTCTCTTAGGTATTTTAAGCCTTTTTTTCGAGTCTTATGTCTTGTGTTTGGCCAAAATTTTTAATACGTAGTACTTTCCTCCTAGTTATTTAAGCTAAACATTTTCTTACTTAACTTAAATATTTGCTTGTAATAATTTTGTTTGATTTATTTTTGCATTTTTCTTCTTTCTTGTTTACGTATTTATTCACCTATTTTTTATTTTTACTTTTTACCTTTAGAAACAACCTCTTTACCAATTAGAGATACAAATACATACTACTAAACCTCTTCAAATCTCACGTATCAATGAAACTTTTACTAAGTAGTTATTATTGTACTCTAATTTTATTGTTCGAGTTGATATAACTTGCCGAATCCCCTTATAAATATACAACGATTCGATAAGATTGAAAGACTTGACAAACAAAAGGTTTAGATTTAATTTAAGTTTAATGAATTTGATTAATTTTCAAAAACAAGTTTTCTTTATTAATTTCTACTATTTCAATGGAATATTATCAAAAAATAAAGTTGGTTTTTAAATTTTAAATTAATCATTTAATATATTTATTATTTAATCTGCAAATTTTATTTGTTAAATAATTTTGTCGATATGAGGTGTCAAAATAATTATTTTCACTGTAAATTAAAAATTTTATTATTAATTTACCCTTTAGTAAAACCAATCCATTCTCAATTAGATCCGACATAACTCAAACAGTGTCACATTGACCCGACCCGACCCGACATCTGCTCTTTCTCGACTGTGAATCCGTGATTGGTAATTGCTTTGGTGTGACTTGCTGCCTAAGTTGAATACACAGGAGGACAAAAAGAAACGCAGGCTGGGTATTGTTTCGCTTACCGTCACATAGAAAGGCCAAAGAAGAAGAAGAAGAGTCATCAGACATGGCGAGATACGATAGAGCAATTACGGTATTTTCACCAGATGGGCATCTCTTTCAAGTTGAATACGCCCTTGAAGCTGTTCGCAAAGGTAACGCCGCCGTCGGCGTCCGTGGCTCCGACACCATTGTACTCGGTGTCGAGAAGAAATCCACTCCCAAACTCCAAGATTCCCGGTTTGACTAAATAATTTTAACCTTTCTTTTTTCTCTTTGGTGGGTATATTGAAAATCAAGGTGAAGTTTATTGTATGCTTGTGAACATCAGTATATCTTAAACTATCGAACTTGATGTTGATCTGTTGCTTTTTCGATTGTAAAATTCGAGGTAGATTTACCCTGATTTTGAGAGTAGGTTGAATTATTACAAAATCCGTAAATCTCCATCTTTTGCTCAAAAGCTGCATTTTTTAAAGACTAATACAACTGGTCTATCTACACTATTTGGTTTCAATAATTTCCAAGCATGTTCTTTTCCGTGAGGAATTTTGAACTTGATAATAGATCGTAGACTCCCAGGTTCCACTTGGTCATTTAAATTGTAATGGTTGTACAGACTATTATGCCCATTTTTGGAGGCAAAATTACAAGAGATAAGAAGGATATGTGTTAGTTATCACAGGTTTTGTTCCTAGGAACCTGTATGTGTGTGAGAAAACATGAGTCAGAGATGTTGTTTCATGGATTTGTATGCAAAAATTCAACCACAAGAGCCTTAAAATAGTCAAGAGCGTAAAGAAATGGGTTATATTCAAATTCAATGTCTGTAACTTAGGCCATACATTGGCTGTTTCTGAGAATAAATTGATTATATTTGTGCATGAACCTGTGTTGATATGAATGTCTATAATGGTTCTTGAGTTCATATCTCTTCTCTCTATTTGTTGGCACCAATCTTGCAGATCAGTTAGGAAGATTGTGAACCTGGATGACCACATTGCATTAGCATGTGCTGGCCTTAAAGCAGATGCACGAGTCCTGATAAACAGGGCGCGCATTGAGTGTCAAAGTCACAGGCTTACTGTTGAGGATCCAGTTACTGTTGACTACATCACTCGATACATTGCAGGGCTTCAGCAAAAGTACACCCAAAGTGGTGGGGTGAGACCATTTGGCCTTTCAACATTAATCATTGGCTTTGATCCATACACTGGGGCGCCATCTTTGTATCAGACAGATCCATCTGGAACGTTTTCAGCTTGGAAAGCTAATGCAACTGGTAGAAACTCAAATTCCATTAGAGAATTCCTGGAGAAAAACTATAAGGACACTTCTGGACAAGAAACCATCAAGCTTGCAATTCGTGCATTATTAGAGGTAGCTCTCTGCCTCCTGTACTATTTAAGACTTAAATTGGGTCACACTACGCAACCACCTGCTTCAATAGGTATTGTGCAGCTGGATCAGTGGCTTTATTGGTGACAAAGTATTGCCTTCCTTTTGTTTTGCATTTCTTTTTTCACTTGAAAAGCTTAAAGGTCTACATGCTACCTGTGCTTGGAAAGCTCAGCTGTCTACATGCTAGCTGTGCTTGAAAAGCTCTTCCATCAAAATATTGAACTTAGACGCTAACGCATGCAGGGCTTTTGCAACAGATTAAAACTGCTGTATGGTCTGATTTCCTGCACATGCAGTGTATTTAATTTGTGTGATGAACACCAATCTTTATCTTTGATTCAGAGCATTAATGCGTTGTACCATGACACAGGGATAGTTAAAACTGTCTTTTAAAGGCATGCAGAATGCTACAGTAAACATCAAGTGTATAGTATACACCTGTGTACATATTAGGCACTGCGGTGTTCTTTAGGTGTAAAAGATAGATTTGTACAATTTTTTGCTCACGGTTTAGATCATGTGTATATTTGTTGTAGGTTGTAGAAAGTGGGGGAAAGAACATAGAAGTGGCTGTGATGACGAGAGAACATGGCCTTAGGCAACTTGAAGAAGCTGAAATTGACGCCATTGTTGCTGAGATAGAAGCAGAAAAGGCAGCTGCTGAGGCAGCTAAGAAAGCCCCTACAAAGGAAACATGATGATCTGTCTTCATTTCTCATAGTTTTGAACTTTTACTCCCTAGTGAATGCACTCAACAAGTTCTCCTTTCGAAGATTGTACTTTTGTGGTTGCTACTTTTGTTTTATTTTTCTCTTTCAAGTTTTAGATTGTCTGGAACTGATGCTACATAGAATGAATCTCCGATGGTGGTTGGACTTAATTCATGATACAACGAGTTTAAAGAATAAATCTCCGATGGTGGTTTGACTTAATTCATGACACAACGAGTTTAAAGGCCTCATGTTTTCTACATAATCTTCTTTTAAGCATAATAAATTAAATTTCTAGTTGTTTTGACAGTATACATTAAACTTGTTATAATGAGGCCATTTTAACCTAAAATTGGACTACAAATCCCTCCGTGCTGTTACAAAGGTCCACTGAACTTATATTGCAAGTTGTGCCTATTTTTTTACCGGACAATATCATTTAGGTCTATAGTCTTTCCATGTAATTGTTAATTAACAAAATCTTGTTTTCGAACATCTCCCGACTCTTGCAATGTTTATCTCACATTGAGTAAGAATATTATGAAAGTATTAAATAAATTATCATAGGCAACAATAAACACACAATCGTTGTAGTAAAAATTAACCTTTATTATTTTTCTAAAAGTATACAAAAGAATATTTTTTTCTCAATATGATCCTTTTTCCTCTATTTTTGTTTTGGGACAAGACTTAAATAAGTTATTTATAGGCATGTATGAATTTACAATTTAGAGTTTTAATTAAACTGAACCAATTAGATTACCTTTATTCTTATTAGTTATATCACACTAACTAATTAAATGACATCCCCCATCTAAAAGAACTTTATCTAATAGGATTTATTTACATCACAACTAATAAGATAAGATATTACATTTAATTAGGAAAGATACATTCATATTTATTAAGAACTTTACTATCTTCAGATGATCATCCCATATAGTATTTATCTGTTAGAGTTGATGTCTATTAACTGTGATCTTATTTGTCACATCATCTAAGATCTCTCCTTGATCTTTATATCTTGATAATGAGTCATCAAAGTCCAAAGCTTTTCATAGTACAATGATCTAATTCAATACTTACTCATATCAAGTTCATTAGTCATGATTCATCTATTTGAATACACACTAAGTTCTTAGAGCTCTCACATATCTCCTTCATACATGTGATTAGCTAACATTCAACCAAAGGTCCATCTCAAGCTATCTTTTAGTCTCATACTTGAATTTTACATCTCGTTGAAGATTTCTGCCAATGTGCACCAATGTATGCCAGCTCATCGATAATATCTGGTGTCCTTCCCTACTCGCAAGTCTTTGCATTTTTCGATTGCCTCAAGTGTCAAACATTGGTCAAGGCTCGCCAATACCTACATGATTCCACTATTATGACTTAAGGGTCCAACAAACTACTTCCACCAGAAGAACTTGACACCCTTGTCGAAATAATCTGTGGATACTTCTGTGAAATTTACAATAGGCCTACTGGCTCATACAAGAAGGAAAGTTAGACTACACACAAGCCCAAGTGAGGTTTCACTCTAAAACCAATTAGCAATAGGTGGAGTAGCTCACTAGGCTTATATGTTAGTCTTCTTTCCCCCCTTTTTTTTCAATATGGGACACTCACATGTGGGTATTCTCAACAACTCCTCCGAATGTGGTTCCCTCGAAGACTCTTTAGTCATTTACATATCTCCAACGTACTATTTTCCTCTTCTTCGAGTTTGTACTTGCTTTTGTTCAAACATACCTTCACAAAGCCCATTATGTCCAACATAGCATAATTTTTTAGGTTCCTTCTCCTTGATCCTTTATGACAATGAAATTCATTTACTCCTCACCCATCTTTCGTCTTAGACATTCAAAAGCAAAATGTGTCCCTTTATAAATGAAACAAGCAATATTCTTTTGTAGTTGTTTTTTAGACTTATATTGAGAAGATTCGCATGCCTTTTCTTTGTCTTTCTCCAAGCCATTATGTGTCCCACCTTTCTTTTTGCCCTTGTTGCTAGATCGAATTAATGGTGACATTTGCAACCATTAACGCTCTTAAGAGGTCTTCCACATTGTAGCTCCAAAACTCTATTTGTGTCCAACCTTGCAAGTCGCTTATGAAGTTGAACAATTTGTCTTCCTCAGACATGTTCTACACGTCTAATATCAAATATGTGAATTTCCTTACATACTCTGACATCGAACCATCTTACTTCAAATGCTTCAAAGCTTTCCTCATGAGTCATGAAGTATTGTTAAGGAGGAACTAAACTGTTACTCCTTCGTTTTCTCCCAAGTGTCAATGAGAGGTCTACTCGAACTGATGTCATTTGAATAATAGTGACATCATTGGAGGAACAGTCACATCATTGCAAGTCATTGGAGGAACTAAACTTATATCATTGGAGATTCTCATTCTATCCCACAACTTTGCATTCTCCACCATATACATACTCATAATCAACACCTTCTCCGTATCAGACATCTTTGCAGCTATAAAGTATTGGTCCATACCCCGTAAGAAATTTTTGAGCTCCTTGGCACTTTCCTTACTATCGAAAACTTAGAGCTCTTGCACTTTCGCTAAAGTTCTTTCAGCACGATTAACATCCTGTATTGCAACATGCCTTAAGATCGTGATCTCCAATCTAGAATTCTCTTATGCTTTCGTTAAGTTTGTTATTTGATGTTATAACTGTTGGATCTATATCTCCAAAATCTCAAATAGAGATGAGTAAGAAGTGACTTATTTCTCCCCTCAAAGAATTGGCCTTATGAAAGTCTTTACTCTGTTGACACGCTTTGACAAATTGCTACCTCCCATTATATCGATATCTTAGCTCCAATACTAGTTATTCCAAGGTCTACCCAGACATGAAACTTATAGGCCAATTTATGCCTACTTCTTTGCACAACAATCTCGCTTAGGTCCACTTAAGTGAGGCTCATCATTTCCATGTGATCAATAAAATTATATTCTCGAACGTCTCACAACTCTTATAGTGTCACTTCTCACACTTGAGTAAGAATACTAAAAAAATATTAAATGATCAAATGCAACAATAAGAACCCAAAAGCTACGGTAAGACTAACTTTTATTACTTCCCTAAAAATATAAATGTGAATGTTCTCTCTCAATGTATTCCCCTCTCCTTTATCTATCTCCGTTTCAAGACAAGGCTCAAATAAGCTATTTATAAATACTTCTAGCTTTATAGTTCATAATATGCAACAATAAGCACCCAAGAACTACGATAAAACTAACTTTTATTACTTCCCTAAAAATATATAAACTAGCTTTATCTCTGTTTTAAGACAAGACTCAAATAAGCTATTTATAAATACTTCTAGCTTTATAGTTCACAATACTAATTAAGTTTATGAATTTTATTCTTATCATACTATATCACAACTAATAAGAGATTACGTGTAATTAGAAAAGATTAATCACTATGCCTATGCAAGTCGCTTGGCAGGGAACCCTTATTGATCCCTTTAGTCCCTCAAGGGGTATTTGACAAGGCGATCTGCTCTCGCCTTATCTTTTTGTGTTATGCATGAAAAGACTAGGTCACCTTATTTCGAATGAGGTAAGATACGGACTTTGGAAATCGATAAAGCTGAGTCCTACAGGGCCTCACATCTCCTATCTTTTCTTTGCAGATGACCTTGTGTTTGTTTGCTGAAGCTACGAAATCACAGACGCAAGTGATAGCAAGGACTTTAGAGGTGTTTTGTAAAACTTTAGGACATAAAGTTAATACTGCTAAAACTTGGATTTTTTTCCCCAAGAATGTTTCTCGAAAAAATGTGTGTCGCCTTAATCAAGCCTTGCACATTATAGGTACGAACAATCTTAGAAAGTATTTAGAAGTTCTGTTGATTCATAAGTGTACAACAAGGAATACCTACGAGTACATCCTCAATAAAGCACAAAAGAAACTTGCAGGTTGGCGTGCAAGGATTTTGTCTCTAGCGGGTTGAGTTACTTTAACCCAATTAGTAATTTCGTCCCTCCCAATTTTCCCGATGCATACGGTGAGACTTCCGAGGCAACTTTGTGATGATTTGGAGTGAATCATGAGGGATTTTATATAGGGTTCAACGAGTGAGCATAGGAAAATGCATTTAGTTAAATGGGAGATAGTATGTCAGCCCAAAAAAGCAAGAAGCCTAAGCATTAAACGCATTCGTTCTTCCAATGATGCACTAATGACCAAGTTAGGCTGGCCTTTGATTTCTCAACCCATAGCTTTATGGGTCCAGATCCTAAGGGCAAAATATCGAATAGATGCATATCATATCTCTCACATGCTAGATAGGAAAGAGGGCTTCGATCATTTGAAGGGGGATATCTGTAACTTGGCAGTTTGTATGCCAAGATATAAAATGGAATTTGGGTAATGGCAGGCGTATTTTCTTCTGACTGGATAATTGGGTGGATGGTTAGGGACCATTGATATTGGTGGGGACCTTTCCAATTCTTGATAGCGTTCTTTCCGCTACAATTGTGGATTTTACAAATGAAGTTGGCACCTGACAGTGGAATTTGTTCCAACAATATCTTCCTTCCACAGTATGTATGGATATTGCGGCGATCCGTCCTAATGTAAAAGGCATAGAGGAAGATAAGCTAGTGTGGGGACATATTGATCACGGGAGGCATAGTGACGTCAGCTTATAACTTAATCGAAGTTAATGACAAGGATGTTAATAATAGAATTTGGGAGTTAATTTAAAAATGGGTTGGGCCCTAGCGAATTAGGGCCTTCCTTTGGTTACTGGCTAAGAGAAAATTACTGACCAATTAACAGCGAGTGGCTCGACATATCACAACGGATAGTAGTTGTCACTTATATGGGCAGGAAGAGTCAACATTGCATGCTTTATGGGATTGTCTGAGAATGAAAGCTTCTGGTGTAAATTCCCCCTGAAGTGGTTGACACGAATTTTTTTCAAAAAGATGAGGGGATGTGGATAAAATCCAACCTTATAAAGCACTCACAAGTAAAGCAAGTAGAGTGAGTTACAATATATGAAGTAGCCTGCTGGTTTTTATGGCAATGGAGAAACAAAAGCCTTTTTAAACCTGAATTTGTTTGGTCGAAAAAAGGTACTAGAGCTGTTATAGATTATGTTGAGTAGATAATTAGGGCAAGAGATGTGGAAAGTTGCATGTTTAAGACACAGGGTTTACCTATGGGCAATTTAGTTGGTTGGACCAAACCAACGAAGGATTAGGTTAAATTAAATACAGATGGAGCGATTAAACAAGAGTCTAACATTGCTTTTGCTGGAGGATTAATTAAGGATTGCCACGGACAATGGTGTAGTGGATTTCTACAGAGCATTGGAAGGAGTTCGCCACTAGCTGTAGAACTTTGGGGGATCCACTCGAGCTTTACACTGGCATGGACGATATTTGACGCATTGTCATTGAAGTTGATTCATTAGAGGTGATTAATATTCTTTCCTCTTCCAATATAATTTTTTCTGATGATAATTTTTTGATGGCAGTTACTCGTGGTTTAATCCATCGAGTATGAGATATGCATTTTCAGCATATATACTGCGAAGGAAACTAATGTGTCAATAGCCAACGGTTGTTATGGAGCTCATTCACCGAGACAATGAAGGAGCTTTGTACTGCAGAACATTGCGCTAATAGGGTGTTTGTAATTTGAATTGTGTGAAGTTTGTTTGTTGTATTATCCTTTGTAGGCAAAAAATTGCGAGAAGAAATGGCCCATGCAGGTCTCGAACCTGCGACCTTCGCGTTATTAGCACGACGCTCTAACCAACTGAGCTAATAGGCCATGATGTAATTCTAATGTAAATATTTTTAAATTTCGTAGAATTTTTACTTTCCTTCAAGAACATAAGCTTTGGGATTCGATTCATCACGGAGGAGGAATCTCTGGAATGGTAGCTAACGATGAAAGACGACTACGAGGTACGCTAATCAGTCCCAAGCTCTTTGGGTCCTTTGGGTATCTTTCTTCTTCTTATTGTCTCCCAGTTTTCTTCCTGATTATTGCACACAAAATTAACTAACGTTTCTGATCAGTTCCTACCATTTCGGTTGATTCTATGTCAATTTCTCTCTCTTTTTTTTTAAAATATAAATTTCATTAGCAATTAGCTGTTTACTGCATCTTTTCCCAAGGGCAGTTTCTACTTCTCGCTTAAAGCTAAAATCTTTTTCGTTCTGCAAGAATGAATTTTGATACCCAGAAAGTTCCCTTGAAATTAATTCCCCAATTTTAATACAAAGGTAGTAGTTGAATCAAAATTTACCTTATTATTAGAGTTGATGGCATACTATTATAGCCGGTGCCCCCAATTTCATGTTGACTACGGTTGTGTGATGTATCCGCTTCTGGGTTTGTGAGATCTGGCTATGCTCTTAAATTTCATATCTTTAGATTTACTACCAAGTTGGCATCTTTTCCTATTGTGGTTCATTGTCAATTGGATCTTTTCTTTTCTTGTTAATGGGCTAGAACTCAGTTTTTTAGAGTTTGGTTGGAAAAGCAGAGATAGAGGGAAAAGATTTACGTTTGTTTAGTGTCTTGAAGCAGATATTTTTTATTCTTCAAATGTTTCTCAACTTTCATTCAAATAGAGGACCGATTTGTTCCACCTAAGAAAGTTTGACATTGATTTTGGGAAGTGTTATGGCCGAGTCGTACAATTCATGTCTTGAGCACCTAGAATGAGATGTCTGGAAAAAGAAAAACTTTTTGACACACTGATGATTATCTGGCATACCTGTGATTGCTGTTTCACTAAATCTCACAATCTTGCATTGCATGCCAGTAGTAAGTAACATATCTTGTGAGTTGTTTTGGGTGATTAATGTTATGAGGATTAAATTCCTTGGGACTGTCTGGAATATGTTGGTTACTTGTTCTCAAAAGCAACAATTCCCCCGTTTGTGCTAGAAGTCAACACTTTGAATGACTAGTGGGGTTGGAATCAAGGCATAATTGAATTGTTTTATTACCAATTTTATTAAAAAGAAAGTTGTCTGTATCACCATCTGAAGTCCAATTGCTTGTTTATGTGGTTGTCTATAATATGCAGCAAGAAACTTGGTAATATTTGATATTACATCTTGTTATAAAATTATTCTTAGACTTGGAAGACTTGACTGAATGGACTAGTTTGTGCTTCTGAATCTTTGTCTTAACAATCTCTGGAGTTTTCTGCTATTTTGTGTTGAAATGACCATTATGATTGTGATATGAATTAAGTATATAATGCCTGCAGATTGAAGAGAAGAAGCAAGCCGCTGCAGATGTGTTATATCAGTACTCAAAATTTGTGATGGCATGTATTGGAAATCAAGTTCGACCATGTGACCTGAGATTGCATCTTATGAAGGTAACATCAGTTCCCGTTCATTCTTCCATCTGTAGATCATCTTCATATAATTGTAAAAAATGTTATTAAAAAGGTGTCCTATATATGTAATAATTTCTAAACCTGCAGAGTTCAAATGTATTGAACTGCAAGTGGCATGATAAGTTAGAATTTAAAAGGTTTTATTCTGATGTTCTACTTCTATTTTCAGGAGATTTCAGGACTGCCAACTTCTCTGAAGAGGGAACCATCCCAAACAGCAGCTTCAGCTGATACACTGGGAGAATCATCAAGTTCAGGAACAGCTAGACTTGATAAAACAGACAGCTTTCGGGCGCTGTAGATTCTGGTGTTTGGTGTTGACAGTTTTTCTGTATGTGTTTAGGAAATTCTTGTTATATATTTACTCTTTTCGTGTTGCAGATAACTATGATTTGACCGCATGGTACCACTTCTCGCGATAAAAATGTCTGGGACATCACGAAAGGACAAATATGCTTACCGTTTAAGTTCGGTAGTCTGGATAATTGTTGCTAGACATATGGAAGGAGGTCTGGATCATTATAATTAGAGATATGGAAGGTCGTCTTCAATTATGCAGCACTGCGGTTTATAAACCACTTTTCTCTCAACTTCTCTCTCCCTCTCTCTTATAGCAGCTTATTCATTAACCCCGCCAAGCAGGCGATCATCTAGCTTTATGCAAAAGGTACGAGGGTGGTTGGTTGATGAGATTGGGAAATAGTTAATACGTAAGGAATAAAAAGTGACTAATTGGTTGCAGATAGTTTAATATTTCACTTTTAGGAGAATCATCTATACTTACAGAAATAAAACTTATTTTTTAGTAGTGATTTTTAAAAAAAGTATTTTTAATACTAATTAATTATTTAAAATATATTTAATGATAATATAATTAATTAAAATATTATAATTAATTCATATATTGTAATTAATTAATTACAATATTATTAATTAAAATATGGTAAATTTTTATTTCTGCATGTTTTTTACAAATTAACTACTATTAATAGTAATGGTAATTATTTATTTCTTTTAATTAATTATTATTATATTTATTTCTATTTTTATTACCATTCTCCTGCGTATTAATGGTAGCTAATGGTAGCATCAAAGTATCTCAGGACTATGTATACCTTTGGATTCATAAGCATGGTAAGAGGGTTGGAGAAGCGGTAACTTCCAATGTTGTGCTAAAGTAATACTTCATTTTACTAGTATCAGAATCAAACATCCAATTCTTTGAGTTTATCTAACGCAAAATTCCGTTATTTAAACCCAAGGAGTTGGGTTACTGTGCAAATGCATGCGTGCAGCAGTTTTGTGTTCTGCAATGCCAAATACACAACTTTCCCTTCTCCTCTCTCGCTCTTGTTTCTCTCCAGGGACTTAATCAAGCCCCATAGTTTCCTATACTTTCGATTTCATTGCTTTCAAGAACTTAAAAACATCACTGATAATAATGTATCTCGGTGCAGCTTTCATTGTTTCGACCATATCCTTGGTTCCTCTTAAACCTCACCATATTAGAAATTTAGCCTTATGAGTATTATAATAAGATTTCTAAACATTCAATCAACCAGAATCACACGCATATTGAATAAACAATGATATATGTACAAATAAAAACACTAACCTTGATCTATTGCACAGCGGAAACGTAAATAGTAAAACTTGATGGATTTGTGTTCTTCCAAGTCAAGATTCAGAAATCGAATGAATTCTTCTTATAGAACAGAGAAAACTAATAGAACATTTTTCAGAGAAAATGTCAAGAAAAATCTGACTTGGGGACTACAACCCTATTTATAGTTAGTTTTGACTTACGAGCCATTATGGGTTCATTGATCATAATAACTTATAATGAACTTCTACACATCAGGCTCATACTAATAATTAATTAATAGTTATGTAGGACCAATTAATTTACTAAAGTTAGACAACATTTTATTAGACCTATAACTGAGATAGAAATCTACGCACATATATTTATACATGTGGCCTATAAAATTCTAACAATCTCCCACTTGGGCTACGTATGTTTTTATATAATGTACATAGAAGAAAACTGAATGCGCGCAAACTTGCTATCTCATTCTAGAAATATACCAAAACAATCTGGTCCATCAATTGTGCTAGTATAGGATCAAAGCGACGTTTGTAATCTAATTTTGTGACTAAACCGAACAATTGTCACAATACTAGCATAATCAATGACATAGATCGAGTATGGATGCGTAAAATGGAAATTGCATGTGATGTGATCATAATTATGTTTATTTCCAATTGGTCCAAATTTTGTGACTTAAAGAGTTTCAAAACACTTTCTAACCTTATCTAATATTGCAACAAAAAGCAAATTCTATATGTTCAGAATTTTTAGATAAACATGAAATTCCTTAGATTTCATAAACCAAAGTCTGTACAGAAAGATAACTTCAGACCTTAGAAACTTAAACCTTAAAATATAAAATTTAGATGTCAAAGAATATACATAGAAGTAAAAGATTAACTCCCACTAAAGTAACATGTCTGACAGACCTATTACACCCATATTGGCCACATGTACATGAAACACTGAAGGTGGCAACCCTTTAGTGAGTGGGTCTGCGATATTAGAGTTTAGACTAATATGTTCTATAGATACTTGAAGATTCTGAACCCTTTCTTTCACATCCAAATATTTAATGTCAATATGCTTTGATTTCGACAAACTTAGGCTGTTATTAGAATATAGTACAGTAGCTTCATTATCACAATAAATCTTAAAGGTCGTTTTATATCATCAACCATTTGCACCCTAATGATAAAGTTTCTCAACCATATTCCATGACACGACGCTTCATAACAGGCTATATATTCTACCTCCATAGTAGAAGAAGTATAAGTTTCTACCAACATTTACATAATCAAAATGGTAACAGACTAGATGTGAGAATCGAACTCACGTCCAAACGATGAAGAGCTTTGTGCTCTACCAACTGAGCTAGACTATGCTTGCTATCATCTTTGTACATGCATATAAAATATAGTCTTCGACTGTTATATAATGTTATTATGGACTAAGGTTATAATTTCATAATAATTAATTGAAGTCAAAATTTGGGGTTTATAGATTGTCCATTTTTAAATAATAATTAAATTACTTAAATTCATCTAAATTTTTTATGTTTATCATTTTGAATTAAATAAATTGAACCGATATATTGCAAAAGTAACCTCTATTAGGTAAAATTTATTAATTTAGAATAAGAATTCATGTTTCATCTATGCAGAATAATCGGCTTAAAGAAAGGCTATTTTAGCTAGATGACTGGTAATTTAATTTTATCTATACGAAATAATCTGTCCAAAGGAAGGTTATTTTGGCTAGATAGTAAGTAAATTTTTATAACATTTTTTAGAAATAATCAGCCCAAAGGAAAGTTATTTTTGGCACGATAGGTAGTATTAAATTATTTGAAGCATTTGGCATAACATGCTGACAATGCATCGGTCCAAAGAAAGACACATTGTTAGGCCGTTTTACTTTCAATATTTTTACTATAACTAAGAGTACCACTTATAAATTATTATTTTTGTCCAAAGATTGAATAATAATGTTGTGCTAGGGATCTTGTAATTGCCCCCTTTACGAATTTTGCTATTTTGACTTCTTAACTTCTTAACTAATCGTGAGCATTTTATTTTGTTTTCTTTCTTAAAGTGTCATCAATTTTTGCCAACATGAACAATATTCTCGTACTTAACGGCACAACTTCAAGAAATGGAAGGAGCATGTAATGATTGTGCTTGGTTGTATGGATCTAGACTTTGTATTTAGATTTGAACATCCTGCAACTTTGACTAGCATCAGTACCACTAATCAGACAGCTGTATACGAGAAGTGGGAACGTGGAAACCACATGAGTCTAATAATCATGAAGCATTTCATTCCGAACTCTATAGGAGGTGGAATTTTTGATGAAGCTGATACTAAGAGTTTTCTTAAGCAAATTTATGACCAACTTGTTGGAAACGAAAAGGTTAAAATAAGCATTGTACTAACCAAGCTTGTTTCAATGTGCTATAAGGGAAAAGGAAACATCAGGGAGTATATAATGGAAATGTCTAAACTTGTCACAAAGTTAAAGGCATTTAAGTTAGAGTTTTCTGATGACATACTCGTGCAATTGGTTTTGATTTCCCTTCCTGCACAATTCAGTCAGTTCAAAGTGCTGGACCCCATTTTTGGAGCCCAACTACGGAACCATAAAGCGTGAGCGTAATCTAATGAAATCTCCTCAACTGTCATCGGTTCATTTTCATTCTCATAACATCCTAAAAATTTCCCTATTTGATCAATTTACATATGACAACTTATTCTTATGATCGTGTCCCCAATCATATTGTACCAGTCAAATTTCTTCGAAAGCCATAGAGGGTTCACTACGACGAACTACTATTTCGCCACAACTTAACAAATGAGATTAAGCCATATAACCTTTCAGGATGAAGTTCGCTGCAGTGACCGCTTGGCTTTGCCACGGCAAAGTCTCCACTGAAAGTCAAAGTCCCCTCGGAACAAATATGCCGCAGAGAACTTTTGGCTTCGCCGTGGCAAAGTTTGCAAAAAAATTACACCGAAATACCTTCCATCTTTCCTAACCTTACTTTCACTCTAACTTATCTCAAATTTACTTCCTCTAATGCAATATCATTTCCTGAAAATTCAACTATCAATATTATCTCATCAAACTCTCTAATCTCTTTTCATTTAATTCATTTCTTACAACTAATTCTCATTCTTAACAATTTCATATCATTCCTTTTTCAATAACACAGCTCCCTTGTATATATAACAACAATTCACATTCAATAACCTCAAAAGTAAAGAGATTTTAAAAATCTTTAATCACATGACAACATTTCATCATTTGCTTAATACAAAATACACGTGGGTGCTCATGTTCGATGTGCCACTAAAGGTACTCAAAAATCAAACTAACTTAGTACAAAAGCCAACTATCTTGTAGTCGCCAAATGCCTTTATGCTCTTGATCATTCAATATCATGCTCTTCACCTTAAGCTCGTGGGTAATAGGTTATAACAAAAAAATAAGTAAAACTTTTGAAATGTTCATTTGTTAATACAAAGATTAATTGAATTTATAAAACGTATTGTTCACAAATTCTTAACCAACATTCATAAATTTCAAATCATATATGCATCAAACTTGTTAACATATCATAGGCACATAAGCACATCAGAATGGTTTGGGTAAATCTATGAACATGACAAACTATACATTTTCACATAATGGTCTTATGTAGTCGTAAACTTGACGCACTATCGCAATCCCACATGGTGTTCTTACGTAGACGTAAACACAAGGGAGTCCATAAAGGAGCTTCGTGTCACTAGCAGACAGGCGAGAGAAGCATTTTCTTGGTCAACGTGCACGTGACATTCTTGAATGGATTACACCAAACCCTCATAACATGTAATTCATGAATCGAAAATAGTTTGCCCAAATCCCACCTTGTTGGTAACTTGTTTTTCATACACATGAGATATTTCAAAAAGAAACATCTCTGAAAACCTGATTTCATAAACTTGCATCTTTTTAAAAAGGATCATTTTTAAAATCTTTTAAAAAATCATCAACACAATTCATATAAAAAACATGTAACAATTTCACAATCCAACCAAGAAGCAAATAAATTCAACATCAATGATGCAATTGAAACCATTAAGCTTCCTTGATTCAAAGAAAACAATGAGTGGCTTATTAAGCCTCTATTATAAACATGTACCCACCTTGAATTCCTTGCTTATAAACTTACTTAGGGATGTCTTCGCTCTTGCTCCTCTTGCCTTTCTTACCTTCCTCTAATTTTCATGCTTCTCTCTTCTCAAGCAAGACAAAACTTTTATTTCTTATAACTTATACTCTTAATAATCATACAATGTCCCTTTTGCCCTCCAATAAAAGCCTTATGTCTTTTAAACTTAAGTGACTTACTAATTTTTCCCTTGATACATTTTTATAACATTAATGCTTTAATTCAATCAATTCATGCAATAAATCCTACCAATATAGACATAATAATTAAACTCCCAAAAATGAATTTATCAACACCCCATAATTCATTTAAATCATTCTTAACTAGAAAAAAATCTAGGGGCCAACAATCCTTGACATAATATAATAATTAACTCCAAAATTAATCTATCATGTCCTCATAATTTATTTAAATCATGCTTAAATCAATACAATATTAAGAAAAATTTCTGGAGCCAACAATTGTTGCCAGCAATGATCAGCCTTGGACTGTATAAATCCAATGTTAGTTAAGAAGGATGTAAATTTGGTGAACCATTATCGTGAGGCCTATTTGAGACCATAGAGAGATTTTTTCGTAACCTACATACACGTGAATCACCGAGGAAACAAAAACCTTGTGGCACCTTCATTTATATTTCACCATGGAGATCACCATGAAGGAAAGCATTTTTAATATCAAGCTGGTGTAAATCCCAATTGCGAATAGCAGTAAGAGCCAATAAGCAACAAATGGTGGTAAGTTTGGCGACTGGAGCAAAAGTTTCATGGTAATCTACCCCTTCAATTTGAGTGAATCCTTTGGCAACCAACAACGAATTAAAATGATTGATGGTGCCATTTGATTTGTATTTAATTTTGTATACCCACTTTGAAGCAATTACTTGTTTTCCTATAGGGAGATGTTTAAAAGTCCAGGTTTGGTTCGCTTTAAGGGATGCAATTTTAGCACGTATAGCTTTGTGCCATCGAGGATCTTTATAAGCCTATGAAAAATGTATTGGCTCATCTGTGGAGGAGATGGCCATTAAAAAAGCATGATGTGATGGAGAAAAGCATGCATAAGAAATTACAGAAGAAAGGGGATGAGCAATACCTGAATTGGAAGAAGGAGTTGGATTTAAAGAGGCTGGAATATCATAAGAAAATCCTTGTAATTTGGTTGATACTTGATATTTTCTTTTGGGTCTAGTTGGAAGAGTAGGTTCAATAATAGAGACAGTAGGATTGTCATTTTCAATGGGGGTGGTGTTGGTAGAGAATTCAGGTGTTAGCTAATTGTGAATCTCAGTGCCAATGTCTTATTCATATAAAGGTAATGGCAGCACCATATTAGGTGATGAGGTTGCAGATATAGTAGTAAAAGGAAACATATGCTTACGGAATATGACATCAAAAGAAATTAAAAATTGATTTGTGTCTAAATCATAAAGTTTGTAACCTTTCTTACCATAAGGATATCCAATGAAAACACAATGAGATGCTCAAGAGGCAAACTTATCATGAGGTGAAGAATGGTTATGAGCATAACATATTGAACCAAAAATGCGAAGATGATCATAGTTTGGTATCTTACTAATGAGGATTTTATACAGAGTTTTACCATACAACAATGTTATTGGAGTGAGATTAATCAAATAAGGTGTTTTAAGGACACATTATTCCCAAAAATGTAGAGGAAGATTGGCTTGAAAATGTAAGGCACGAGCTACATCAAGGACATGTCTATGTTTGTGCTCTATAACTCCATTTTGTTAGAGTGTGTGAGCGCATAAAGTTTGTAACTCGATTCCATTAGTGAAACAGAAATCTTTAAGATTATGATAATTGAATTCACTACCACTATCACTACGTATTTTTTGAACATCCATAGAAAATTGAGTTTTAACCATTCAACAAATAAGAGCAAGTATTTATATGTCTCAGACTTATAATGCATAAGATACACCCAAGTACAACGACAAAAATCATTAACAATAGTAAGAAAATAATGTGAACCATAAAGAAGGTGTTACATATGGTCCCCAAATGTCACAATGTATGACAGAAAAACATCGTGTACTTTTATTAATGCTAGAAGGAAAAGGCATACGGGATTGTTTGGACCTATGAAAAATATCACAAAAATTGAGATGGAACAACGATATCAATACAAGAAATTTGCTTAATCCTAGGTAATGATGCATGTCCTAGGCGTTGATGTTAAAGATTGGTGCTCGAAGTATGAGAGGAGGAAAAACTAGTAGTGTGCTTATGAAAGATGCACTTGTAAACACCTTCTTGTAATTTACTTGAGCCAATCAGCTTCCTCATTTTGAGGTCCTGAAAAATACAAAAATCAACAACAAAGATAACTGCATAATTAAGGTCTTTAGTGAATTTTCCCACAGAAAACAAATTACATTTAAAATTTGGTACATATAGAACATTGGAAAGTTGAATAACAGATGATAAATTAAGTTGATTAACATGAGTAATAGGTAGGATATTACCATTTGGTATGCTAACAGTGGTATGATGTGGAATATGATTTGCATTATCCAATAAGGCTTTTGTTCTAACCATATGATCAGATGCATCACTATCTATTATCTATATATTAAAATCCGAATATTGCTTACCAGTATAATTGGTCGAAGTAAATGAATTGCCATATAAAATTAGCATCAATTGAGTGTATTGACTCATAAAAAGGTATGATATCGATGAAGAATCAATGTTGTTGGTCGAAATAGTAGCAGCATGGGCGAAGGATGGACTTGGGTTTAAAGTGGAAGAATTGTCGTGGCACACTTCAGTAGAAAGATTTTGATTTCTTGAGGTGAACCTACTATTGTTTTGATCAGTTTTACATTTTTTGCTTCCAATTAGGAGGATAACCAATTAATTGAAAGCATTCGGCCTTTGTATGTCTTGTGTTATTGCAATGATCACATTATTTTTTAGTCTGATTAAGGCCTTTGACACTATTAGGATCAACCTTGGTGGCAAGAGTTGTTGCTTCCACTGTTGGGACTCGTGCTCTGATTATTCCATGTTGTTTCTCTTCATAGATTACCATCGCATAGACCTTGCTAAGAGATGGAACAATTTCAGAATTTAAAATCTACAAGCGTACCATTTTAAACTCATCATTGAGTCCAAGAAGAAACTGATGGACTTTTTCTTGCTTCCTTGCAGTAGCAAACTCTTTTCCTACACCACAGCTACATCTTAGGAATTTTCCGAACATCTGAAGTGTTAAGTCAATAAGACTTTACTTCTATTAATTTTGATGATAATCAAATAATAGTAATCTTATAAATGTATGAACTGTTTTGATAAGTTTGTTAAGTGCGTAGAAAAATATAGGTATCACTTAGTCAAACCCAGAAGATATATAAAGTCAAACTCAGAAGATGCATGGTCAATGTCAGAAGATACACGTCATCACAGAAGATACATGTCATTATAGAAGATACATGTCGACACCAGAAGAAGCGCAATAATAGAAGAAGCGTGATAACAGAAAAAGTGTGATACCAGACGAATTGACACCAGAAGAAGTATAGTACCAGATGATACAAAAGGAAATTATTCTATAACGTCAGTAAGTTAGTTAGTTGGAGTTAGTTACATGACTCAACTAATAACGGTTTATAGAAGATTCAAAAAGCAGTTTCTCAAGAAGACAGTTGAAGATTTAGGTTATAAATACTAGTTCTAGTCGTAAACTAAATAACGTTTTTACAAGAGAGAAAATCTAATTGGAAAATACTTAGAGAAACTCTGCATTCAAAGTGTGAAAAAAAGAGAGCAAATACATCAGTAACGTGAAGCTCAAAAATATCTTTCTTGGAGAGAGAAAGAACGGCTAGAGCCTGGAGAGGCTAAGAAAATAGATAAAGAATACTTTGTAAGAGAGATCTGAAGAGGCTCTACAAGTGTAGAAAGAATACTTGTAAAGTTGAAGAGTGTAGTAAAATCTTAGACAAACTTTGAGGACTATACGTAGCCCAAGGTTAAGGGTGAACCAGTATAAAATCACGACGTCTATTCTCTAACCCTTATCTTTTAATTTTCTTGTTGTAAGAAGAGTAGATAATAATTTTTGCGATTGCATTACTCATCGGCTTGAGTAAATTATGTTTGTGATCATCTAAATTTGTAAAGAAATTCAAGAAATTTCTAAAGACTAATATCTTCAAAGATTTTACATAATTCAACCCCCCTTCTTGTGTATTTTACATATTATATGTGATTTCTATATTTTCAAGTGATTTACTTCACTATTTTCATGCAAGTCTACTATATAGAGAAAATCATCCTTTTGAGAATAAGAGGAAATAGAGGATTCTTCATCTTATGATGTTAATATAGAAATAGCAAACTTAGTGTCCTCATCTTCTTGAGATTGCTCTGCAATCAATTCCTCAAAGTTGTTGGAGGAATGGATAGACAGAATAGATTGCATCTACTTCAACAACTTAACATCTTTCTTAGTTGCATGACAACATGTACGTGCAAAGTGTCTTACTATCCACAGAGGAAACATCGAGTAGGCTTCTGTCGATGTGAAGAATTCTTGAAGAACCAAACAAATCTCTTTTTCCGCCATTCTTCCTTTCATAGGTTTTATTCAAAGGCTTATAACCTTCCTATTTTCTGTGGAACTTTCTCCAAGGATAAACTTGATGAAGATGAGTTTTCTTCTTACTATGACACTCACAAGTCTTTGTATCTTTGCACTTAATCTGGAGATAAGGCTTCTTGCAAGCTTGTTTGAGAACTTGACCGCCTTTTATGATATTCTTGAACAAGGTATATTGGTCACATAACTTATCAAGAGAAGCTAGAGCAAGCTGGTAGATTTCTCCAAGAGATAATGTTGACATATCACGCTGTAGAGAAACTATAGTCCTTTGTAGTTCCGATTATAGTTGATTTGGAACAAATGAGATAAAAGTATATTGCAATTTAACATCATTCCATCCATTCAAAAGATAGTACATTTCTTTCATTCATTGGTAATGCTTCTGGATATCACGGTTGTCAAGTGAATAGCATTTCACTACAAAGTATTCTTGACATATCTTCTTCTCAATAAGCTGAAATTCACCAATAAATTCTT
>JAOQMP010000208.1:24232294-24263882 GCA_027563575.1 Erythroxylum pedicellare | reverse complement strand
TGTAAAATTATAAATTATACAATAAAATATATTGAAAGATTATTTTGAAATTAAAAAAAAAGAAATATTTTATAAATTTAAAAAGTTACTCTATATTGAACAGGATATGCAAAGTATGATATCGTAACTAAATTTGGTATTGTGTAAATATTAAATAAAACATCATCATTTTATCTTAAATTATGAATGATAGATAAATAAAAGAATATGTGCAAAAATAATTTAAAATTATCAAGGATTAACATTTTAAAAAAGTTCAATTTCAGTGTAATTAATCCTAAATTAAACACCCTAACAACTGGCCATAGTTCAACAACTCCTTGTCCGTCAATTTGCTTATTAGAAAATTATTTGATTTCCTTTTTTTTTTAATTTCTGATAGTTAGTGTAGTCCTATTTTAATGTCCAACTCAGAACGATGAATAGATAGTCTTGCATTTATTTTGTATATTTTCTTTGATCACTAGTTATATCATGGAGCCTTTTTCTCGTAAGAATTAATGAAACAATGCTGCATATTTATCCATTTAGTGGCTTTATTTTTTTCCGTGATTACTTTTAAGGTTTCTGCAACTTTTGCTTGAATTTTTCAGGTTAATGATTTCATAATCCATCCGATTCGATTCACGTAGTTTATGAATTCATCAACCTAAGGCTTCGGTGATCTGATTCCATTCATTGGTGACGGGATCAATGAAAATACTCGATTTACACCACTTTGATCGCACATTTCAAGCTAGAATAGAAGAAGAAACATCAAGCATAAGCACCTGAGGTTTCGTCAATTTTAATGGGAAACTCATGCACAGGTCCAAATGTCCGGAATAATGGCTTCCTAAAGTCGGTGACCGCTGCTGTATGCCGGAACCGTTTGCCGCCGCCGAAAACCGAAGATGGCGACTCCAAAACCGGCCCCAGCGGATCGAAACAATCAGATCCGGTACAAAACACGACTCCAGATACGGTCAAAGCAACGGAACATGAAAAATCGATGAAGCCGGAGATGCGAGACGTGTCGATCAGCGAAAGGACGAAGAAGCCGACGCACATGAAGAAATTGTCAAGTAGCGTGGGACTCCAAGTTGATTCTGTTTTGGGGAGAAAAACAGGGAACATGAAGGAGATATACAGTTTAGGGAAGAAGTTAGGGCAAGGGCAATTTGGGACGACGTTTTTGTGCATAGAGAAGGAGACAGGGAAAGAATTCGCGTGCAAGTCGATAGCAAAGAGGAAGCTGACGACGGCTGAGGACGTAGAAGATGTGAGGAGGGAGATTCAGATAATGCACCACTTGGAGGGGCATCCGAATGTGATTCGGATAGTGGACGCTTACGAGGACGCTGTGGCGGTTTATATGGTGATGGAGTTATGCGGGGGTGGGGAGCTGTTTGAGAGGATAATTCAGAGAGGGCATTACACGGAAAGGAAGGCTGCGGAGGTTGCCAGGTTGATAGTTGGGGTTGTGGAGACATGCCATTCATTGGGGGTTATGCACAGGGACTTGAAGCCTGAGAATTTTCTGTTTGTTAGTGAGCTTGAGGAAGCTGCTATTAAGACTATTGACTTTGGTCTTTCTATGTTCTTCAGGCCCGGTACGTACGTCCTCTCTGCCTCGCACAGGTCAGCCGTCACTGATGTTTGCTTTATGTGATTGGAAGATTTTTTATGTGTGTTTTTTTGAGATCGTAATTCATTTTTGTAACGTTGACCAAGCTTTTGTCGTGTTTGATGAATGTATGACGTGTACTGCGCAACCTTGTATCATGTCTCACGGTTGTTTACGGATTCAGAAAACCTGAAATTTTTATTCTGTTACCAACTTATTTTATAAGTATTTTGTAATTCTTATTTATTAGATGAATAAATACTTATAAAATATAATAAAATAAGGTGATCCGTTTTCTTTGTTTACACATTAGGGTTAAAAAGATAATCTTTTTGTATTTGTTTCAGTGCATAATTAAAGACACATAACATTCCTTATCTTAATAACCAAGATTTTCAATCACATGCCTGTATTACTCTGTAATACTTCTATTTTATGAGCGTCTATTCATCTATCTTTTATAAATAAGTGCTAACCACAAAATAACGAAATAGGTGATCTGTTGGCTTTTTCGTCCGATTGATTTCTTTCCGTATCTGCCTAACTAATTACTCATGCTCTTAGGTGAACTATTTACTGATGTAGTTGGGAGTCCCTACTACGTAGCCCCAGAAGTATTGCGGAAGAGTTATGGTCCGGAGTGTGACGTTTGGAGTGCTGGCGTTATATTATATATTTTACTATGCGGAGTACCCCCATTCTGGGACGGTGAGACCCATGATTTACAAAAGACTATTATTATTTGATAATTATTTTTATTAATAATTACTAAACAATTCTCATCAAACATTTTTCTTCCCTATTTCTTGATGCGCTTTACTACTACTTGTCAGAAACGGAGCAAGGAATATTTGAGCAGGTTTTAAAAGGTGAACTGGACTTCATGTCAGAACCATGGCCCCAAGTGTCTGCAGGTGCAAAAGATCTGGTCCGTAGAATGCTTGTGAGGGACCCTAAGAAGCGGTTGACAGCGCATGAAGTTCTTCGTAAGTATGCTATAGCTATGTAACTGCTTTTGTTATCTTCTACTTCAACATCTCGTTTGTTTCCTAAACGAAGTTATTCTGCTGCTATCTACTGGATTCCACAATTTAGTACGCGTTGGAATTTTTATTCGGATACTTCTAGGTCGACTTTTGTAGTTACGAAGTGAAAGAAAAACGTGAAAATATGTTTCATCTAGTGCTCTGAGGGATGTATTTTCTTTTTTGCTTTCTACCATCGGGTGACCAGGGGACCATAATAGCCTCATTTCTTAACGGTTAATGGGAGTTGGATGATTACTATCTGTCCTTAACCTTCTTTTGGAGTTAGTAATCCATATGGAGAACAATATGTGTCCTATATATATTGGAATCATAAGTCCCTAACAACCTTCAAGGAAGAGCAGTTCATCACCTTACTTTGATTCTTGCAGGCCACCCGTGGATTCAAGTAGATGGCGTTGCCCCTGACAAACCACTTGATTCTGCTGTTCTAACTCGCCTGAAGCAATTTTCAGCAATGAACAAGCTTAAGAAAATTGCCATTCTGGTGAGGACTATATAGATCTCAGAAATGACCATCTCTTTGGAAATCACTTATTGTTGATGTCGATTATAAGTGCCTTCGAGGGTGCCTATTAACTTTTAAGAAATCATCTATTATTTCAAGCACATATTGTCTACTTATCGTCAAGTCTTCCAAAAAAATAGAATTTTCCAATAACTTACTTTTTTCAAATAGTTTACCTTTTCCTCTAGATAGGGATCATACTAAATAATTTGTATATCCCAAGGTTATTGAAAGGTTACAATGGGGTTCTCATGACCTTGTCAACAGTCTTGGGTTTACGTTGAAGTCTTTCGAGAAACATACCGCATCAGCATTGCTTGCTTGCTTATCAGAAATTTGTTTTGTATTTCAGGTCATTGCTGAAAGCCTATCTGAAGAGGAAATAGCAGGTCTGAAAGAAATGTTCAAGATGATAGATGAAGATAATAGTGGACAAATTACGCTTGAGGAATTGAAGAATGGTCTGGAGAGAGTAGGCGCTAATCTCAAGGAATCTGAAATACTTGGATTGATGCAAGCGGTAAGTGGTAGCTTGAAAGTTTTGTTTAGATTTTAACTTGAAATCTTGTTCTCAAACCGATAATTCTTACAAGTAAATATTATTGGACTTAACACTATTTATAAACCGAAGTTAAGTTCCATGAATTGTTTGACTCTAATATTTTTTAATTTTCACCTGTCCGTATGTGATTTCTCGTTCTTTGCCAATTCATGAATTTGCCATCAAGGGCTAAGCCATTGGATATAGATGTACAACACATGGACAGTGGCAAAAATATTCTTGAATGTTTTGACTAATTTTAGGGGATGTCCAAGAGGCGAGAGGAGATTTATGTTGCTTGAGGGAGTTTTATAAAAGCTAATCCATAACCTAAAATGCAAATGTAGCACGGAGCTTTTGATTTCTTGAATCCCTGGTTATCTTATGAGGTCCATCATGCAGCCACAGACTAGGATATCACGATGTTGCCAACTTGCTATTAAGGCACATCTTTGCTCAAACAACGTCAGGGTTTAACCACATTGGTGATTTACCATGTCCTTATTTTGATTCTGCACTAACGTTATATATGTGAAAAAATCTCAGGCTGATATTGACAACAGTGGCAGCATAGACTATAGTGAGTTCATAGCAGCGATGCTCCATCTAAATAAGATCCAGAAGGAGGATCATCTATATTCAGCCTTCTCTTACTTTGACAAGGATGGGAGTGGGTACATCACTAAAGATGAACTTCAATTGGCGTGTGAGCAGCTTGGCTTGGTTGATGTTCACATAGAAGATATAATCCGTGAAGTTGACCAGGATAATGTAAGCATCTTACGTATTGCAATCTACTTTTCATTTAGCCTTGGATATAGTAAAGCTTTCCACATTATGATTCACTTTATGCACCCATTTCAGGATGGCCACATTGACTACAGCGAATTTGTTGCTATGATGCAAAACACTGGTCTGGACCAGAGACTGGTGCCAAACGAACTTGAGCACTGAATTCAGTGAAGACCTTATGCATTGATTTTTGATCCTTGTATGGAAAAACAACACTACAGCAGTTAGTTACAATGTTTCTCAACAAAACTAATAGACACCATCATGTTTTTAGCAGAAATCAAAGTGCATACTGTGTAAAGTTAAAGCAGGCTTTAGAGAGGGTGAGAGTTGGGCCTTGGTGCCTGTAATTACCTTTCTGTATAACATACTAATTATTCAATTAGGTTTCCATCTTTTTAATTAATTCTGTTCATAATTGATAAACACTTTATGTTATTCCTTTACTCCTATCTCTTACAAGTTCTGTTTCCAAGTAGCTAGTACGTTTAATGTTTCAACTGTGATGCCCTTGGCTCCTTATTGTCCAAACACTTGATGGTGAATTAGATATTTTCACTAACGTTGAAGGAAATAAGCTATAATTAATGCATTCTGATGGTGTCATAATTGGAAGTTTTCCGAAATCTTATTGCATACAGAACATTCTCTCCATAAGGATCATAATAATCTAATCTGTTAAATACCAATTAAGGCTAAGGCTAATGCTGGAACTTAAGTAATACAACCCATGGATACATATTTAGAAGCTCCTCTTCCTGGTGGTCTTGAGAAATTGGGCGTATCAATACCAAGAAAGTGGGAAGGACCAAACTGGCAATTTTTATTCAGACAATCTGAAACATTAAAAATGTTATTTTCAAGTGGATGAAACTGTGAATTTCATTTATGCCTTTTCCGTTGTAATTATTGACTTGGTATTACCCTCTCGTACTTCACAAAAGGTCTAAAGCACATGACCCTTAACCTAAAACAACATTTTGTTAGAAGCTCTTTGCCTTGGTGGCAATGCTTGCTGGATACCGCCTACGTTTCTTTGAGGGGGATGAAGCTCCACTGGAGGTTAAAGTTACATATCTCCGAGAATATCATATGATACGATAACTTTAAGGTTTCAAAAGAAATCAAAAGAGAAGGAAAATCACGGGAGGTTCAATTCACAATCTTCTTAGACATTACACTTATATCGCAAGTTACTATACAACAATCTTATTTAGGTTCATTTAAGCAAGATTCAGCCTTTTCTTATGTGATTGTCAACCAAATTACTTGTTCTCAAATGTCACACTCTTTCAAAGATTATTGAGAAAGTACTAAACTATAAAGCCAACAATAGGAGCACGAAAGAGTTACAATAAATGTTAACCTTTATTACTTTCCTTAAAGTACATAAATGAATGCTCTCTCAATCTATCTTCTAAGGAGCAAAGCTTAAATGAGCTATTTATAAATACCTCTAACTTGACAACCAAGTTATAATTCAGAATCCTAACTAATTCACATCTTATCCTAATTAAATTATATCGCACTAACTAATAGGATGACTTCCTCGTCAAAATAGGACTTATTTGATAGGATTTAACTACATCACAACTAATCTAATTATGTATAACTAGGGATGATATATTCATATCTACGAAGATCTCCACTACGTTCAATTGATCCTCTTATACGATCTTTATTTTTTAAAGTTGATATTTATCCGTTGTGATCTTATCCGTCACATTATCCAAGATCTCCTCACGATCTTTACCCATTGGTGATGAGTCATCAAAGCCTAAAGCCTTCCATAGCATACTAGTCTAATCCAATGCTTTCCCATGTTAAATTCATTAGCTATGATCCATTCATTTGAGCATACACTAAGTCTTTAGTCTAGTAGGAACTATAACAAAATTCGCAGTATGCTTGATCTAACTTGCTAAATTAACTTAGAGCTTTTGCATTCCACTGTTATGTGTGCGATCCAGCTAACCTTTGACCTAAAGCCCATTTCTAGCTAGTTGTGAAGTGCCTTTTTATATTAAGGGGCTAACAAACCACTTCTACCAGATGAATTCGATACTTTCGTTGGACTAGTCTGAAAGTAGGTATTCACTTGATACTCAAACTGCAACAAGATAGTATCTTTTTACCACGTAGCTTTTGTGATCGAAGTCCTCTGATTCTTTTTATCTTGCTCTGTTATTCGATGATCTAAGATCTTCTTCACTTGATCCTTGAATTTTTTTGATCTCTTTTTACTTAACTCCTATTCAGATATGATGCACCCTCATAGTATGGTTTGAGAAAAGTAATATGAAAAGTAAGGTACAACTTTAATCTTTCGGGAAACTTCAATTTATATGCCATGTTTCCTATTTTTCTTGGCACTTCAAATGGTCCATCAAATTCTAACGATCTTTTTTATAAGTTTGCTTACTTCTTCATCTGATGAGAAGCTTTTCAAAGACTATCCCTTGTCTCATGTAATAACTCTTGCTTCTCTATTGTAAGCTTATGTACAGTATGAAACTTGCCACTTGTCCTTTATTGTGCAATCTCAAGTCTAGTGAGAGGTTGTTATCCTAAGCCTATCTCAAAATGACTCTTCTTCATAGCAAAAGATCTGTACAAGTTGTAGCAAAATTGTGCAGTAATAAGTAAACTCAACCAATTACGTTGATTTGCACTTATATAATGCCTTAAGTACTCCTCTAATAAACCATTGATCCTCTCAGTTTGACCATCTATCTATGGGTGATTTGTCATTGAAAATTTTAAATTGTAACCCATCATGTTAAACAGGGATGTCTAAAATTGGTCCATAAATTTGGAGTCTTGGTCACTCACAATGTCTGTAGGGACCCTGAAGTATTTCACTACGTTCTTATAGAATAACTCTGCTATAATTTTTTAGGGACAAACTTGCTAGTGTTGGCACAAAGATTGTATATTTGGAAAATCGATCTACAATCACCATGATTCTCACCATGTTTTCCACCTTTGGAGGTTCACTTTTAAAATTCATTAAAATTGATATCCATGATCTTTTGGGAATGGATGAAGGTAACACAAGAAACTTCTTGACATATAATTCGACGTCATTCTCCATATTCAGTTAATAGTAAAATGAACTAAAAGCGTCATCATCTTTTGAACTCTAGGGTAATCAACCCATTGCGAGTCATGTGTCTCCTTCAATAGTTGTTTTCACAAGCCACTAAAACTTGGCACATACATTTGACTACTCATAGTCATTAAAAGATCATCATCATCAAGCCAAAACCTGCGTGTAATAACTTCTTTAAATTATGAGATTAACTTACAATATGTGTTGTTTGATGGACCTGCAATGTAATACACAACTACCATAGTGCATATGCCCAAACATCCATAGATTATATGAGAATATACCATATAGGAATGGCATTTTAGAGCAATCACATTAACTTATTAAGGCATTATACATATCACAAGTATTTAAGAAGATCAAAACTTCTCATTTTATTCATAAACATGACCATACATTGTAGCATTACATTACATAATCCACATATATACGTTACCAACAACATTTTAGAGTTTACTACTCTTTAAAAGATGTTCTACATAAAGTGGGATGTCAAACCAAAATATCCTATCTAGACTCTTTAGTGTCAGCTAACCGACCTTTGAGTCATTCTTGCTCTAAAACATAAGTACTAGATTTCTACTTGATCTGTTTAGGAGTTAGAACTTCTTTGAACTTGAAAAACAACATTGCAATTTTGATGAGTTTGCGAACTTAATAAGTGAACCATCATCGATGTGCTCACTCATATCAGCACTTAATAACACATGTATAGTCCAATTTACCAAATATGTCATGTAAATGAATAATTCACATCACATCACATACTTCATTAGTTTCAACCATTTAATATTTCATCTCAGTTCAATGGGCATGTTAATTTAAGTAGTCATTATGGTATATCCATTCAATCATTTAATAAATAAAGATACATAAGCAAATGCACATGTGACTGTACTTTATTTTTACTTTGTTGTGACCAAGCGCCTATTTAACTGTCCCGTATCCGTTGTGGATATTAGGCTCGTTTTATATATTGTCTTGTACCCATTATGGATACTGGGCTTATTGATGCGCATTTATAAGATTTAAGCTCTTTTTCACTTGGGTCATTCCGGTCACAACTCCTTTATTTGTTCATGCATTTTAGTATAATGAGATGCAACAATTTAGTTATGATGCATTTAGTATTTCAAATTTGATATACTCAAGTCATATGTCACATTTTTCGGATCTAAGTCCGACATTCAACATTTAGTTGAGAACACATATTTCCATAATCACATACATTTACAAAACACTTCCAATACATTCCCGAATATTAATCTCCTCAGACAATTGATGGTCTGATATTATCACAATCATATGAGTAGCAATTCAATAACTGAATTTTAAACAAAGCAACTAGATTATGGTGAAAGAACATCTAGGTTGACTCACAATGTGCTCCAGAATAGCTATTACCTTAACGATCCAGCAATGTCTCGATGCAGTTGGTCAATTTGTGCTCTATATCATGCAATACTCACATATGTATAATTACTAACTTGTTTAATCAAATGAATACCCAATCATACACACACACACACACACACACACACACACACACACACACACACACATATATATATATATATGTTATGTTCAATGTATGCTCAATTGACTTTCCGCAGGTATGTATCCTTATTCACATATCTTGCTCATTCTTTCATTATAGTTTGTATATAACTTATTTGCAATTAGGTTATGCCTTAAGAAATCTTGATTACTCTTAATTCATTCAATCATACATTTATCCATCACTTCCTAACATTCGAATACTCACACAACTTCCCAATTCTCATTCAATCATACCTAATTCATGACTTATATCCCTTGCATCACATTTGCATTCATAAAAACATGTTCATTTCTTTAACAACTCATACTTTCCAAATTTATATACATTGATATCAAACAATCCATTCCTTAATTTTAACATCAATTATCAACTTAAACTTATCAAAACCTTAATCAATCAGTCAAACAACCATCTAAGTTCATTTCAAACCTTAATCAAATCCAAATACACCAAAGTAAAGTAACTTATCCTCAATTGGTTCAAAAATCACACAAAACAGAGTTTTTCACTTCCCAAGCATTTCCCATAATCGTGGAAAGACAAAACAAAAACTTTTCTTCTCCAGGGCATCTCCCATGATCGTGGGAAGGAGTTTATGCTGCTTCCATGATCGTGGAATGGGTGAATAGATGGTTCACCATCCCTTTCCTTTAATCTTTTTCCAAATTTTAACACCATCGCACTAATCCATTGATCATACCTCAATTATACTTAAATTAGACTTCGTTTCCTCATTAATTTCATCAATAATTCCAACTCAAAATCATTCAATTGATAACTCATAAATCATATTCTTTCATGCATCATAATCAAAATAGAACTATCATTAACCTTCATACATATAACCTTAACTTATCAATTTCTGGAACACTCCCAATATACCCATTTTTCTGCATAGTTACATCATCATTTACACTTCAAATCTCAACCTAAACCATCCATTTAATCCACTTGTTTTAAGCATCACAACTTTAACATCAACCCTACATATCACTCATCTCAATTTAATCATCATGAACGTTTCTATTTTAACATGCCATAGAGATAAAAAATCACTTACTTGATTAGCCCCAATTCCACCTCGATCTTCAAGTTAACTTAATCTTCCAACAAGCAAGGATACTCCAAGAACAAGATGAAAATAGATTGGTGTTTCAATCCCAAAATTAGACTCATTCTATTCATGGGGTAAACTTTAGTTTCTCCATTCTGTTTCCATGGAACCCCTCGAGCTAATTGTGGTGTATTGCATTTGTAGATGTTTAAGTATGATGCATAAAAAGTGTTAAGTCTAAGTTATCTGTTAAATTGCTTAAATAAAGTAAGAATGCTAAAAATTTCTAGCTATACATATACATATGCTTGAATATATGGCCAATCGCCAATGGCTATATATATATTAACCATTGAGTCGTGTAGCTCACCCCACTATTTCCTCCTCAAGTGCAAGTCGAGAAGATAAGTGATCCTTGCAAGACTTTTGGACAAATTCCAAGATAGTAGCTTTTGTACTAAGTTAGCTGTTCACTTTTGGGATAGCTTCATAAGTATGTAAACATCGAACATTCTGTATAAGTTGTATTTTGGGGTTAAGCCTTTGTACAAAATATTTTGATGTATTAAAGTTAAGTATGAGTTTCTGTTGCTTGGTAAATGTGTTAAAAATTGATAAATCCCCAAGAGTGTGCGTATTTCTGGGTAGATATATTTTACTTGATCTAACCTTTTCATAGGTGTAGAAATTGTGTGCTGAATTACAAAGGGAAACTAGACTAATTTATGTAAATTTAGTTAAAATTGTCCTCTAAAAGTTGTAGTTTAATTGTTTAGATTTTCATCGATATATAGTAGGGAAACCTTGGACTTAAGAGTCAAAAGTTATGGTTTTTATAAGGGGAAAGATGCATCGTCCATCAAATTGCATCGTCTGTAAAGACAATTCGTCTATAATGAAGCCATATCGTCTATGATGACATCATTTCGTCTGTAAGGATGCATCATCTGTAAAAACGATTCGTCTGTAATGATGTCATATCGTCTATACTGCCACCATTTCGTCTGTAAGGATGCATTGTCTATAAATATGCATTCGTCTATAAAGACGATTCGTTTGTAATGACGTCATATCGTCTATGATGACGTCATTTCGTCTGTAAGGATGCATCGTCTGTAAAGATGCATTCGTCTGTTAAGATGTATCGTCTGTGATGATGTCATAGGGTCTTAAGCGTTGCATCGTCTTAAGTTGACTTTTTTTCGTCTTAAGTTAACCCACTTCGTCTTAAGCGTTGTATCATCTTAAGTTGACTTTGCTTCGTCTTAAGTTGACCCACTTCGTCTTAAGCGTTGCATTGTCTTAAGTTGACTTTGCTTCGTCTATGTTTTGTTTCGTCTGTATGTTGTTTCGTCTGCCCTCTTCGCTTTGTCTGCTCCTTGTTCGTCTACTTTTTGCTTATGAAAGCGAGACTTCTCCCACTGTATACTATTCATCTAATACCATCGCCTGGTCCATTTTTGTGACCCTTCAGACGATAGAGTCCGTCTTCAAGGTCTTCATGAAAGTGGTAGACCTTGAAGTTCTCTTGTAAACTACTCAAGGAATACCCAAATCTGATACCCAAAATAAGACTCATTTCAAAATATCCCCAAAACAGATTAAGTACAGTTAAGGGCAAGTACTGTTTTTGGTCAAATATCTCTAAATGTTTGGGTTCCGGAAATGGGATCCAACTGGGATCCAACATTAATAGTCAAATAAAAAGTAAAAACTCTATATAGGCTTAAATATTGCTTAGATTTTACTTGTCACTCTTGCAAGATACTCCTTAAATATGTAAATCGTTTATTCTTTTAATACCAGTTCCCATTAGCAATGTTGAGTTCTATTCTTCAACTACATGGTCGCTCATACTTTGAGAATGAATTGATAATTGTATTGGATTGCAAATCAACTTAAACATATGGGATGTGACTCTAGCTTATTCAAAATTGCATTAAAGTTACAACTTATATGCAATATAGCAAGGAAGGAATAAAAAAATCACCAAGGAAAGTCTCTCGATTGCTTGACTTTATTTCCAATCCTTTCTGATGAATAAGAAATAATGGTGACCTCTACAGATTTTTATAAAGCAAGTACTCGATTAATATCTAACTAGAAATTACTTAATTCCCCAACTAAAGTAGTTAACTATATAATCTAGTTTTCTTTGCAGGTGTAGCATAATCTTCCTATTTTAATATTCTCTTGTTATTGTTATTGTTTAATGAGATCTTTGCTTCTCACTCTAGTGTTTTCCCTTTCCAAAGGCTAAACTATATTTATTTCCTTTTATAAAGCCTAAAGCTTCCTTTATTATTTCTTAATTCAATTTTCAACTTCTAAAAAAATCCCTTTTCCACCTTGAAACTCTCTTTTATAACCCTGACATGATTAAGTTAGGGGTGTCTTGTAGAGAAGAGCATCTATATATTTTACATTTTTTATTAAAAAAATCTTATGTTTTCCAACATTTTATTAGAATCTATATTATTGACATCCAAGAGCATGAATAAGATGCTTGTGAGGACAAAAGGTGGCCAAAGAAAAAGGCCTACTTGCTTCTTCCTCTATGAAGAAAAAGAATTAGTAGAAGGTGAACCATAATGATAAGGATACTATAATTAAGTCGTTACTCCTTTCTAGCTCCAATATTCCTCTCCTCTTTACTTGTCCTAACTAGTAGAAAAAGTTATTTATCTCCTTATCCTACCTAGTCTTATTAAGGAATATGAGCATTTTACCGACAACTTTAACCTAAAGGACTAAAATTGTCTTAGTAAGGTTAAAGTTCGTTTGGATTATTCGTGAGATGGTGACTACCTTAGATAAGTATAGCTTGGAAGAGATGGATGTTGACTTCATTCATTTATTCTTAAAAACATTTTGCTAGGGTAAGATTACTTAGCTTTTCAAACTTTCTCATTCTCTATTTAGGTTATCACTTTCATATTCTTAAGTTACAACAAGTTTTGTAGAGAACTTAGAAAGCTTGTTAATGAGACGGAGTAGGATAAGATGTCACCCTAAAGGCCTATAGCAACCTTAAAATTTTCAAAAAGAAAAGGAGATTGCTAAAGAGTATTTGTTTAAGCATTTCAATAAGCTAAAGAAAGGAAATATTTTTAAAGGATAAGATGGTAGGCTTGAGGGTTGAAAGGGATGACATATAGTCCAAAAGTGTTCAAGGGTGATGACTTCAAATTTGACATCATCTATCTTTACTATAAATCTAAGTCTTTCGAGAATTGAAATTGCCAAAACCTCATAAATGCAAAAATGATAAGGTTTAAGGGCTATAGAAAGGTGGTGTAAAAGAAGTATCCAAATATGTCCTTCACAAATATAGTCAATTTTTATGCTTGAAATTTTTTTGGAAGATAAAATTTTAATGAACTTGATAGGCTTATAATATGACTAAGTTGCTTTACTAAACTTTTAAAAGATTTAAATAAAATTAATAGGCTTATGAAGTCTAACTCCTCTACTTTATCAAATTTCTAAAAGACTTAATCCAGAGCCTAATTTCTTAGCCCGGTGGTTTCTTTATGTTAGGCTTATAGGTGAGGAATCCTATTTTTCATATGAGACTTTTTAATCTACATGTTTTATTTTCTAGTTAAAAAGTTGAGGATGCTTCTCTTGGACTTTAGTTTCTTTAGCATACATATGTTTTTAAGCTAGAGAGATAAAGAGCCTTTTCTTAGACTAGAGATTTTCTTAACCTATAATTTTTTATTTTGAACTAGGGAGCTTAAGAGTTTTCCTAAAGCTAAGCTATTTGGACATGCAAGCTCTTTTTGAAGGTTAGAGAGCTAATGAGACTTCTCCTAGATTTGATACTTTTTATATCTGTAGGTTTTCATTTTGAGCTAAGGAGCCAAAGTGACTTCTCTAAAATATAGTTAACTACCATATTTTAGCAACATATTAAACATGGAAAGGTTATCCTCAACATATCCTTTATTTTTGTCTTTAGTTCATTATGTCTATCCTTCTTCTTGTCAACTTAGTTGATCAAAGATGCACCCTTTTTTATTATTGTTATTATTATTAGTTGTGTTTACTATATTTTTCTTAGCATCCTCTAAATCTAAATATTTCTATATCATAATCTATACCTCAAAATTTTGTGATCTTTTTTATAGAGTTCCATAAAGTTGGATAATGTTTGAATTTATTTATGAAGGAATTGTTGTCATCCCTTTGTCAAGACTAGGAATTTGTGTTGCATCAAAGGTAAAGTGTTGTAGGTAATCCCTTAACCTTTCTTCTTCCTTTTAGGTTTCAAATATTAACTAGATGGAGTCTCTAGGTCTACGCCTATTGTTAGCAAATTATAGTATCAACCTAATAGTTAATTATTGAAAAGTGACTAATGAAGTTAAACGTAAATCCCAAACTACATTTGTGTCACACTATTCTGGATAAAGGAGAAGACCTTACATTTATGACATTAAATGCATCATACAGATCTATGAGTTTCATATATCGATGAAAATAATTAACAAGGCCATGCATATTGTCATAAGTGTATTGGGTTGACATCTTAAATATGAGTGGTAATGGAATCCAATAAGACATTAGGTATCAATGGGTTATCGATTTTCATAATTGCCTTTTATGTGTCATATTATAATGGCATTGATTGTAAAACTGTGAATGAGGCCCATTTTTAGGATGGTTGTGGATGGTGAATATATTATCTTTCTTGCATCAGTTGCTTTACTTATTAGACCAACATATTAATTTCATCAGCTTGATCTCTAAGTTGGTCATTAGCTCGAAGAGTTTCAAGGGTGTTGATTGCTCTAATTAGGTTAGAGTAACGATCGCTTCCTTAGGCATCCATTGTTCTTCTTGTGGATGGTATCATAGCTAGTTTAAAATTTTCCAAAATGGGAATATTCAAATTTTCAAAAAGTTGATGTAGACAACGCTAATATTGGAATTATGCCTATGACCTAATCGTTATGTAATAGATTGAACACCTTAGTTTTGTTATTATTAATTTTGATTAATAATATGGCAAATGATTTTATTATCATATTACATTTATTGTTTTTTATTCTAATATGATAAGTCCTTGATTAAATTTATACACTTGCCATCATAATAGAGATTATAGTAACGAAAGTCAAGTCTTTAGAGTTTAATCTAAAAGTGTTCTTGATTATAAGATCATCAAATAAGGACTTTAATGATCCGGTTAGATCAATATGTATATAATAGTATCTATTAGATGGATATTAGTATATCTTATTTACTAAGTTACATATATAGATGATGAATATGGAGGTATGATCATTGAACTGGCCAAACTGAGAATTCCCAATGGTTAATATTACCTATGAACTGTCAGGTGGGATATTTTCATAAGGATTTAAATGTATATTTTTCCTTTGACCTGAGATCATCATAGTAATCAATAGGTCACTTATCATATTTTGATGTCAGATACTTAGTATGTAAAAATGCTAGTTGAATGATCATTGGATTTAATTAAGTACCAATCTAATTAGTGGTGACTTAAGATGAGATCTATCGATTCTAAGTAATGAGTTTGAGCTCTATATTGTAATTGATCTTAATGGTTGTTTCAGGACCTTGGTCAGGGCAATTGAATAGGTGAGGAAAAGGAGTTTTCTAAGTTACTCACCAGTCATTAATGATCGACATGTAACATAGTTGGTTATCTAATAGAGTTTGACAGTTAAATCATATCTTAGGATAATCCGGAGTTGTAATAATAGAAGGTAATAATACATTATCCTTAACTAGGTTCCGTCTTTTTAAGGTTGTTACTTCACATTATTCGGTAATTGGGGAGTGTTATTAGATGTCAACCTTAATTAGTAATTAATTCGATTAATTACTACCAGTTTGATAATGAACCTATGTGATCACACACTTACGAGTGTAATATTTCATGTTTATAGTTATTTAATTTATTATGAGATAATTTATTAAATAATCTATATGACATATTATTATATTTTTTTAACACAGAAAATATAATTAATAGTGGAAATTCTCTTGTACAAAATAAATGAATAAAATAAAATAGTTTTATTTTATTTCATTTTATAAATAATTATTATTATTTAAAAAATAAAGCAAAAGGCGTGGATGATGTTGTTTTGGTTTTACATTTTAAAACCAAAATGAAAGGATGCGATGGGTCGTGGTTTTCAAGTTTTAAAACTTAAAAACGTTAAAACATGAATATATACATCAGTGAAGAGAGTAAGTGACACTATCGGTTTTTGTACGTGAACGTCTTAGAAAGACAAGAGCTAAAAACAAATAAAGATACTCTTTGTTTTGTACGTTAGAAAGAAATGAAGACAGAGAAATATTCTTTGATTTTCGTTCCTTGTATGAAAAATAAGTAAGAGAAAAGTTTGAGAAAATTATTTTTCTATTCTTAGAAAAATGGTTATTCAAATTTAATCATTGTCATATCAAATGTTGAAAGTGGAATGTATTTCTCAGTGTGGAGTGTATAGAGGCTTCGTATTTTCGAAGTTCCGTATCGATTAATCCTCACATTCCAAGTATTTTTTTCTTCCTGTTCTTACTGTTAATATGTTTGTTAAACGCAATAGATGAATATAGGATTGCAATTTTTTATTTCCGCTATGTTTGTAATCCTTCAACTAAATGATATTAACTTAATATAGTAAATTTGTTGGGTTGATCTCAAGTTTATAAGCTTATAAAAATAACTACTTAAAATCTTGAGGATGTTCTCAACAAAGATACTATAATGCCCAAGTTAGTGAGAGTTGAAAGGTGCTAAATATGTAAAGATAGTGGTTATGAGAACTTATTTTGCACTACAACCTTTTACAGGTAATCATTCTAGAAGTATAGTTGGACTTTAAGTATAGTTGGACTTTAAGTATTCTAGAATAGTTTGGATCCAAGTTCTACTAGGAAGGTTAGTTGGTTTTGGTTAAGACTTTTAATTCTTGTATGAATGATTCCTATTTTGATTGAACTAACATTTTTTAGATAATTAGACCTCTTATATGAGTCTAAAACCCATAAGCTTAAAGAAGGGTGATGGGTTATGTCAAATTAGTTAGACCCATTTCATATACTGATTATAGATATATTAGTTATTGGCTCTACTCTCTAAGATTAGTCGAAATTCCAATAGCAAAATACACACCCCAGATAATAGATCTATGTCACACCAAAGTTGAACTTACTGTCTTTGCCAAAAAGTACTATTGTTGTAAAATCTTTAAGGCAATTATAAGACTTATTATATGATCATTGAAGGATTGAAAATATACCATTAAAAAAGGCCAGTATGGATTTCTTTAAATATTGAGAAACTTGAGTGAAATGAAAAAGTATCGCTAAGAATTTGGAGTAACCAAATTACCTTATGAAGCTTATCCAATAACTCTTTTAATGGTGGGGAGCAAAAAATTTATGTTTAGTTGTGTTTCTATTCAGTTTACTATAATTTATACAAAATCTCCATAAAATATCCTTCTTTTTAATCAAGGCTATAGGAAATGAAAAAGGGCTTGTGTTATATTGAATTACACATTATTTAACTCTTAAACTATACTCTTTATCATATTCTTCTTATAACCTAACAGATCTATAAGGTTATATATTGATTCCTTATATTCCGTCCTTTAACTAAACCTTATGATCATAATTTCTGTGAGGTGGCAATATGGTTAGTTCATCAAAAATGGAGTTGAATTCAAATGTTAGGAACTCTAGCTCCAAGTGTTGAGCTTCAATTAAAGAAGAGTTTGTTGATTGTCAAGGAACGCAATTGTTGCTCAACAAATGTTAAAGTTGTAGCATACGTATTTGACTAGCTAGTGAGGCCTAGTTAATATCTTCTCTTTTTTAGATGCACTTAGAATTGTTTACTAGACCCCTTTAAGCATCATTTGTTGGCCTAGCCAGATGAATATAATGGTTTGCTTCTCAAATTTACACAATGCCTCATCTAATGTAAGACAGTAAGAGTAATTGAACACCTACACAATTATCCGCTTATGATAATACCAAAGTATCAATAGTGAACTTAAGTCCTTTCTAGACTCCTTAAAGTCCTTACAAAGCTTAAGGCAAGGTAATCGTATCTTCCTCGCAATAATCATTGTCTATTTAACCTCACTACAATTATGATGTCCTCTCCAGCAAGTTAAAGCATTTTCAAAGTTGCAGGCATTGTCATTATTTAAATACTGATCAAATAAGGCATAATAAATCATTTATTTTTAATTAGGAATAAGGTTACAAAGTTTTAGACTTCTTAGATTTTGTATTTTTATTGAATTCACTCGTTTAATCATCCAATGCAGCATCTCCAAATCTTTGAATTATTATTTTTATGTATGGAAACTCCTACGTAGTCAATTTACGCCTTGAGATTAATTGGGCCATTCTACTGCGACACTTTCCACGTGCACTGCTGCACTTATACACCAAGAAGAACTGCTCAACTTGGTACATCCAATTATGCACTCTACCTCATCTAAAGTAGGAATTCTCAACTGACAAAGCGTGTGGAAGCTATATGAGATTGTAACTCTGGAGAAATTGTTTCATCCGTTGCTTCCTCTGTAGCAGTAGGAGTTTGTGGTTGGTATTGGGGTTTCTGTCAGAATATATTATTGAAACATCTCCCTCAATTCACTCAACTCCATGCTCTATTTCACTTGATTTTCTTGTACTTTGATATGAATTCCATGCATTTCTTTGTGCATTTCCTTCATCTGGTTCTGCAAGGAAAGGATTCCTTTATTCTATGGATGTGAATGTCTCTAATATCGTCCGCCATCTTCGTGGCTTGGCCTGCCGAGGAGAGAATTAGATCCAAGTGCCAAGAACGCTACCATAAAAGTATCCCAAACTACTGAGTAGAGGAACAATATTCGTTGCACAACAACCATAATTAACAGGGCTGATACTCCGCCTGTTATAACCAACTGCATATTTACATGCTATAACGTCATAATTGCTTTGCTAACATATTACGTATTAAAACATCATAGTCTCCATAGTTATTATGTTGCTTCTTCCATGTCTATTCAACACTCAAAGGACCATATCACAAACTTTGCAACAGGAATCGGTGTCTGAGCACTACTTCAAAGCTATTTTCTATACTTTGTCATGATCGCAAGTTGGCCTTTTCCTACAGAAATTGCAGTAGTGTAGCATTTTTCAATCAACCTGATCATGAATCTTGAATATCTTCAGTCTCTCAATGAATTTCCATATTGTCTAGAGAAGATAAACTAGTGGCTTATGGTAATTGATCGAATTACTGGATCACTTTTAGAAGGGAATTACCAGGGTGCACTAACATAGATTCATATATCAGAGACGAGAGTAGTAATTAGAAACACAATTGACATGTGAGAGACAAAAAGCAGAATGCAAAGTCTTATATTAGAATAATCTTTTCTCTTGATTGGCATTTACATGACAAATTCAGTAGAAATATCAAAGAAAGCAGAATGCAGAACTGGGGGAAATGAAAAGGAACTAAAAATTAGAAAACAATATTGAAGACCACTCTACAGTACGACTGCACATAAAGGTGCTGAGTGCAGTTCAAGGAATAAGAGTTACTAAAGATGATTTTATTTCAAATCTTTCATTCCATTTGACTGAACTACAAATTATACTCTGCTTTTCAGGCAAAAATATCACTGATCCATTTACATTTTCCTTTCTACCATAATAAATCTCATGCCAATGTCCTCAACCATCCGAGCATACGTAGATGAGCAGCATCCAAAACAGGAGACTTTTTCTCAAGTCCTATCATTCAGATAAAGACAAATACTAAAGAATGAAGCAAAAACCACCCAAATAATTTGACTGTGGAGAAACCCCATTAAATGCCATATTTATGTCCTTTATCATTTTTCCATTCCATGCACCTAAGGAAAGTTACTCTTTTGACATAAGTTTGCCATGAAAGAATTTGGGAAGGTTTAACAATAGATTTTAGCAATGAAATTCATGCTCAATTCTGTCACAAGGTAGGCTCATATTTTGTACTTCTGGCATGATTTAAACCATGTTTTGGAGAATAAACCTCAAAATCATTGTGGCCTATATCACTAATGCGTAAAATTGGAAAAAGCTCATTAGCTTACCAATGTCTGCTGCAACTCGATGAGCACACATAACTCCAGAAAAGGCTACCGCTATAACACCCTGTCCAGGAAAGCAGCTGTCCCCAACGCAGTAAAGGCCATCTATGCCCTACAAGTACAATCATTATTTTGTCCAAGCAAAATGCAAGCTTAAAATATTTCAAAAACTAAAATTGCCACTGTATTCATCAGAAGTTATGAATAGACTTACTGTTGTGTTGAATGGCATTCCCAATAAACCCTTTGGAATATTACGAGGCATTGGTCCATAGGTACCCTTATCCCTAGCCAGATACCGCCTATGTGTCTTAGGTGATCCCACCTGTTCAGCTAAAAAACTTTTAAGAGGACAAACATGATTTGAAGTAGCTGTGGCTGCATCTCTAAATCAGAGCATTTCATTGACTGACAATTTGTAATTACTCGCCCTTTTTTCTCGGAAAGAAACAATTAATCATTCCGAATCAATTCGCATCCATTACAGCAAAAGAGGGAAGTTGCTAAAATATTTCCTATTAGACTAGCAAGCAGACTTTTGTGTCAGAAGAGTAAAGAATAATAAGAAAAAGGATTTTCCAAAAACTTTTTTTCTGACTGAAGGTTTGTAAAAGTAGATCCAATAGCATACAATAGTTGCTATATCTCCCTTCAAGAATCCAGAGTATCCAACAACCAATGAAAATCCTTCGGGATTGAGTTCATGAGGCTTGACCATTCTTATATCCTTCCTACCTTGTCAATAACTACCTTAAAATCACCGTAAGTTGTTATAAGACACTACCTCCATAAATTCAATTGATGATCTTAGCCCTGGAAAAAGCTTCTTTTCCAATCTGTTAATAAGCTTATCTGCCACAAGCTTCTTCTTGGCCTCATACTCCTTTTGAGGGAGTCCCTAAACAGTATAAACCAGAAATTAAGAATTCAGGTCAAAGAAAGATGGTATCAAATCAAATATAATGTCAATTTTGATATTAAAGTTAGTGAGATTTCAAATTACCTCCCAATCTTCAATCAAAGAAGTAGTGAAGATATGAAGAATATGATGCCCCTCAGGAGCTAATGACGAATCAAGAACAGTTGGAATGCTTAAGAATATACTTCCATAAGGCTCCTCTAATCTTGCCCAATCATCCTAAAATATTAATATAAGTCATAAAAGATATCAGGCAATAACTAACATCAAGTAAAAATTAATATAATACTAACTTACAAAATCATCTGATAAAACGTTCAAAAACAATAGAAACATAAATACCTCCAGAACGAAATGATGGCAATCAGTATCTTCTGGAATAACGTCAGCTTGGACACCCATGTGAATGGAAAGAAAAGATGGAGCCTCGACATAAATTTTTTGAAAATTTTCTTCTTCTTTTGGAAGATTTTCTCCCTTCAACAACTTCCCTGCATCACATTGAATTACCAACAAGAAAACCAATTGTAACAAAAACACAAAAGATACGGTTAAGCCCAGTCACCAAATTTTAAAAAGTTTGTGCCAAAAACTAACCGAAGGTATCCCATCTCGTAGCATTTGATATTATTTTCTTGGCAAAAAACTTCCTCCCATCAGACAGCCTTACTCCCACCTAAAAGAATTCAGCATATAAAACAGCCGGATCATCTCCTTTAACATCCAAAACAACCAAGAAAGAAAGTATAGCATCACATATCCTTGAACGCCAAACTCACAGCCTTTCCATTTTCAAGTATGATGCTAGTTGCATTCGCCTTGTAAAGCATCTCACTACCGTGCTCAATGAGACCCTTTGCCAAACTCTTTGCTATTCCGCCAACACCACCAACAGGGTAGTTAATTCCACCAAAATGCCTATCACATAGAACCTGATGTATAAAACATACTTTAGTACAGTAAAGGATAGATGGGAAAGATCAAAGCTTATGCTTACAGCTTACCATGCTTGCATTGATCATTGGGGTATGTAAAGCATTTACTGTGCTTACTATAAAACACTGCACATGTAAAATTTGTTCACTTGTAAGATTAATGTATAGATTCACAGTGGTGCTCAGAAAACCCAGAATCAACTGAAATTTCAAACAAATATGAAGTAATCAAATCCATCACACCTCAGCATCAATAAACGATAATAAGTCAGGATCCTTTATGAACTTTCGAGCTATGTCTCCAGCATTTTGTGGTAGATAATAAGCTGCACAGTTAGAAGCTAATATCATATAGGTTCAAAAGCAGGAAAAAGAAAGAGACAAGTTGTGGTTTGCATTCAGTAATTTCAAAGTGAAATAGAAAGCATAAAAATATAATTGGAAAAGGCAAAAAGGAGATAAACAAATTTAAGTTTTTATCATCTATTTAGCAGGCTTACCAAGAAATACAAACATATTTTGAAACATAAAATTTGATTGCAGTGAAAAACAGGAGTGATGATTTAGTATTACCACAGTATTCAAGGAGCCTGGTCTTCCATTTTCTACATGGGATATTATTTTCTTAACCACTAGAGCTAGATTGATATCAAGATAGTGGTATGTTGGGTGAATTTGCCAGGGACTACAGACATAAGATTACTTTTTTCCATTCAACTGGCTTTAACTCATGACCCAGATATTCGCCTTTTTAGCTGCCAGTTAAAAAACAGGGCCGGCCCTGGGCAAGGGCAGGGTGGGCACCTGCCCAGGGTTCATCTTTATAAATGATAAAATAGGGTCTATTTTTATCCTCATAAAAAATAAAATGAAACAAAATAGGTAGTACTCTTGACCTCATAAAGAACAATAAAAAGGGTCCATATTTTGTTTATTTTTATTCTATATGAGGGCCCAAAAATAGGCAAAAATAGGAACTTTTTTTTACTTTGCCTAGGGCCTATAAAATATTAGGAACAGCCTTGTTAAAAAACAATGCATGCAGCCTGCCAAAGAGATGACAGAAGATCAGAGCGTCTAAGTTGTATCAATCATAGCCCTTGCATATGGAATATATTTATCAATAACTTGAACAGGAATCGAAGTTGATGGTTATTTTCCTTGTCATTCAAAAGTAGTTTCACATACTAGCAAAACAAAATGCAACAACAGGAATAATGCCCTCAATCCACACTTGAATAAGATCAAAATCTTTTCCTCTACATACCAAGCTCACTTGATCAAGTGAAAAAGAAAGGTAGATAATCATACCCAGTGTCAAGCACTCAAGAGGCTTCTGAAAGAACTGTCCAAAAAGGTAGATAGGCTCCTCAAGAGACTTCAGTTCCAGTGAGTTCAAGGAATTGAATATCTACACAGCAACACTTTGTTAGTAAGTTATAAAACACAAATTTAGACCTTTATTTTCATGGGAAATTGGAATTTACTAATTGAAAACTAACCTTCCAACATTCGCCATAAAATTTACGTATGCCCTCCTCCTCATGTGGAAATCTAGTGGAAAGTTCTGAGACAAAATCACTGTACTCTCTGTGAACGCGTACAGAAAGGTTATTAGGTAGATGAAAATGGACTGTAGTTGGATCTGGTATAACCTCCATCGTACAACCCACAGCTGCCAGCGCCTGGGTTATCAAATTCAGATTGCCCTGTCCAAATTGCAAATTTACATAAATTATGAAAAACTAGACTCTAGAAGGATATACCATTAACAAGCATATAGCTAAAGAGAAGTTAAATGGCGATACCAGAGAAGTTACATAGTCAGCAGAGGAAAGTAATAGAATGGTCATTAAGTCCTCTTAGTTGAGAGGTAAAATCCAGTGAATTCAGTTGCAATGAATAGACCATATTGCTAAAGTTATATCCAGGAATTTTTCCTATGTACTGTCTTTGTTCCAATTCACTCCTTTCTTCTCATTTCGAAGCTAAAACCAACTATATGAGCACTCAACAGAAATTAAAATCTCATAGTATGATGCAGAGAAACATAGAAATCATACTTAAATTCAATCTGGCGATATCAAAGGCGCTACTTTTTAAGAAGCAACAAATAAACCACAGCATACATAACAAACAAGTATATATAAAATAGCAGAAGCAACTAACCTTGTCACTGAAACCAAACATAACAGAAGACCCAACGTCAAAAGTATATCCATTCCTCTGGTAGTACCCAGAGCTCCCACCAGGAATCACATACTTCTCCAACACCAAAACCTTAGCTCCCTTCACTGCCAGCTGCGTAGCAGCAACCAACCCACCAATCCCAGACCCTATAACAATTGAATCATAGTAGGTCTTCTCTCCGCTGATTCCTTCATTTCCCACCATATCCACCTCTTTATCCACACTCAACGCCGACATAGGCATCAGAATCAAACCTCTTTTAAACTTGCAAACTCTCATATTTGCTTGGCCAAACTTTTTGTCACCGTGGAAACTTGAGGTTCTTGATTCAGAAGTGGACACAGTTTTGAAATTTATCATTCTAGGCACCGGAGTTGAAGACCCATATGCCGTGTTATTGAGATTGACAACGCTCAGGGCCGGGGTTTTGGCAGGTTGCAAACCGAGAATTCCAGGTTTTAGTCTTCTGGGTCCTAAACTGCCCAACTGTACAGAATTGCATTGGCCAAAAAACTGAGAACCCATCACGTCTCTTAGCTAGTACTTTCTACAACATAAATTTCTGTGAAAAGATTGCGCCCTTGCTAGTAGGTGTTTAAAAAATCGTTTACCCCAATAACCCTTTCAATTCTGGGTCTGACAGAAAGGAGGAGATAAACCAAAATTCGGGCTTGTTTTGTGAATTCTACCAATATTGATAGCCAAAAATGATGAACTTGGAAGAAGCATAAAGAGCTAATAATGATTCCAATCCCGTGATTCTCCCAGTCCACTGGGGAGTCAGGACAAGACAAGAAGAGTGGACAGGTATTGTGGTGACAACCAACTATGTCTTTTGGCGTCATAAAAGCTGCACGAGGTTCGACCGTGCACGCAATTGTAAGTAACAAACATTAAGGTAGTTGGGTCAGGGTGTGTAAATTGTAATGCGTGGAATTTGGTTTGAGCGTAAGTAATTTAAGAAGGCAAATCTACATAAAGATTAGTGTAGTCGGGAAAGGACGCAATTTCATACGAACTGGTGGAAATCCAATGAACAGTTGCAGAACGCAGTTTCATATGAACTCGTGGAAATCTAATGATCCATTTGGTAATAAAACTTAAGTTTTTATTAAGTTTCAATCAACTATTTTGTAATATTAGTTCTTCGAATTTGGATGTAATAAAAAAATTACTTTTGAAACATATAATGAAATACATCATTTTTAATTTAGACAATAAAGTAAATCGTCTAAATCGGGAGTTTTGAGTCTGAAAAGTAAATGAAATTGTTCCTGGACATGTGGTGGATCTGAGAAGGCTTGAACTTGAGCTGAATATTTTCGACTAGATCTGAGCATCATTCGGCCTACTCTATCAACTCCAGAAGTGTAGATTCAAATAAAGTATGAGTTTCCAGTCTAAAATTTGGCACATTTTCAATAAACTTGCTTCGGCTGGATTGAATAACTTTAAACTTTTAAATGTGTCCAAAACGTGGATGAAAGCATTTATGTATGCAAACTTGATTATTGGTCTGGATGTCCAAATCCAAATATTTTAAAATAGGTATCTATAATCTAAACTTTATGTCTTGAACTTAAGCAGGCAAACATTTAGCAGTTCACGCTTGACACTTTCTTAAAAATTTATAAAATATAAGTTTGAACTAGATTTTGGAATACCGTTTCATACCTTTCAATACTGATATCATACTGAAAATGAATACTAATTAGTACCGGTTGTTTGTACCAACTAGTATGCAAAATCCTAGTATTTGTCAAGTAATGATTGTGAAAAATAGGAGGACCAAATTGAAAAAAAAATCAAGATTAGAATTACCCTAGCTCTTCTACCCACCCATTTGTTAGCTTATGTCTTACAACTAATCATTCTGTTGTAGTTTAGTAACAAATTATTTAAAGACATTCTTTATCTTGTACATTTTAGATATATATGATAAAAGTCTATGGGATAATTATACATTGCAAATAAAATTACAATCAAATAAAAGTCCATGTGGGTGTTTGTTAGAGAACAATTTCACTAAACATACCCAATATGAGAAATCCATTTGGAACATTACTTGTACGTATATGAAATTTTTATTGTGATGATTGTATAAGTGATCATTTGACTTGAGACCTCCAAAGGTATATTATATAAGAATTGCTATATTACTTATGATATATTTAATCATAGGTCATTCAATCGATAGTTATTGGATGTAACATAAACTATATGAAGGTATTTATCAAGATACGATTCATCACTCTAAAGTAATTAGAGAGAATGTTTTGTTGTTTTCGATTAGTATTGATTCAGGAAATCTTTGGTCAGGGTAGAATGACATTTCATAAATAGTTTACAAATGTCATTAATTGAATCGATAACTAATGGTGAAGAACTAATATGATTAGACTAAAATAGTGTAAACATTAATTCCATTTTTTATATCTAATTGAAACATTGGTTGATGAAAGGATTGATTTATATGGAAAAATCATGTATGGAAAGTTTATTCAAAATTACATTAACATTCCTAAATATTTGGGTAGTCATGATTAGTTGCTAGATCACAATCTTGATCTATAATTATAAATTGTTTAGTTGAAAAATTAAAGATAAATTAAAAGGAGTTTTAATTTGTCTAATTCTAATTATGAATTCTAATTATAATTTATAATCACTATCAATATATTTGGGAATCTAATGAATCTCACATAAAAATGAGTTAAAGAGAACAAAAATATTTTAATCAAGTTGGACGTGATTGTAAAATTTGAGAAACTTTATGATTCAATATGGGATATCTAATAAATAAGGATCAATATGATATATTAGATCTTATTTAGACATAATTAGTATTTAATTAGAATTATTTATAATTCTAATTATAGTTTAATTAAAATTAAAATTTAATTTCAATTAAATTACTAAAACGTCCAAAATCTATTATAAATAGGATTAAGCTCTAATAAAGCTAGTACTTCTTGCTTAACTCTCTCTATAAGAGTTACAGAGTTCTCTTAATCTATTCTGTGAATACCGTTAGAGGTCAAAAACTTGTGCCACTACAGTGATTGAGATGGATCGATTTTAGAAATGATTCGAAGGATACAATAAGATTATGATCAAGCTTTAGAATAAGGTTTGAAATAAGATTCACAATTTGTTATGATTTATGTGATTTATGTGTTAATCATTTTATAGAATTAAAGAGATCTTAGTTTTCGAGAAATTAAAATACAAAAAAAATTCATAATTATTCCGTTGAGGTCAGGATCTGATCCCGTCCTGACTTTCCATCAACATTAACCTGTCAATCTTTGTCATCGCCTCTCCTTCCTCTCTCATTGTCCTCCTTCCTCTATGCCTCTCAATTCTCACTTCTCTCTCATTGGCAGGCACTCTCCAACTCGTCACTTATCGTCAAGTGCTCTCTAGACTCTAACTCGTCATTGTAGCTCTCCACAGTCCTCTAGCTTGTCCCTATCACTCCTCAGTCCTCACTCATCGCATGTGGATTGAAAATGTAGTGAATAATTAGTGATTAATTGAGTGTAACATGAAATCCATATCGATAGAGAGAGAGCAAGATGGGTTCCAAATATGTTGTTTAACTTGTTTCACTTTTGAAAATTGAATAGATAGTTGCTGCATTTTAGTAAAAAATTTCTCTCTACCGATATAGGTTCAAATAGTTACTACATTTTTATTGGAAATTTTCTCTCTTTACCGATATAGGTTCTTTCTTGTTTGAGAATTAGATAGTTGTTAGTTTCTTGTTGTTTGAGAATTACATAATTGTCAAATTTTTATTAACAATTTGATATGGAAAAATGCTTATACAAATATGTTGAGACTTAAATTTAAGTTATACATTTTTTATTAAACTAGAAAATTGCTTCTTCAAACAAGTATTAATTGTAACACCCCATTCACGTCTGACATATGCACGTGCGTCCATCGGATACATGTGTACATGCCTGACAGAAATGACATGTTAACTATGTCACGTTCACTGTACATAACATGGCATCATAAACTAAACCATCTCACACAATTGCTAAAGTCCAAAATGTTATTATATTACATCAAAAACCATAATTTACATTGTTTCATATAATACAATATCATCCATGTTTATCTAACATTGTCCTATGAACATAAATCATTGGACTAGGTCCGGCATTCAATTTTTCAATTAAGAATTAGAAAATCATTTAGGCAGACGCATTCACATTCAATCAACACTTCCAATATCTTTCTCATGCATCAAAACGCCTCAGATAAATATTTTCGGGAATCCAGTACACAATCAGCATAATTCAGTATAGTTCAATAAGATAGCAATACAGTTTAATAGAATACAAAACAATAAGGTGACACCATCTTAGATTACTCACAATATGCTCCAAACGACTATTGCCTTGAAGTCCTAACAATGTCTGGATGTTGTTGTTCAATACGGTCCTTTATACAGACAATACATTCATATATCACAATATTGCACAACTATGTATTCATTCATGCACATTCATGTATACTAAATATGTACAATGCATGTTCATGACAATTCTGGGTTTCTTATCATTAATCTTGTCACAATAATCATTCGGGTATCCACGTTCAATTGATTAACTCAAATTTGTTTAAAGGTACATTTTCGGGTCCATTTTGCACAATTATTTTCATCAAGAAAGTGAAGGAATTTGGTAACACTTCCTGCTAACAAATTATTCTCTTATATCTTAAGTCTCTATTGATACCAAGATCATTCAATTTGGTTCATTATTTTAGGAGTTATGCTTAAAATACCATAGACTATGTACATTTGAAATTTTGGTTAATGTATGGCCATGCATTCAAGTTATACAAATCATAACTCTCAATTCTAGTATCCAAAAATTACAAATTTCATAGCAATTTAAAGTTAAGAGAATAAAATACAACTTTTGTAAAGATACAATTGTCTGATTTAGCCTACATCAATACAGCTTATTCAATAAAAATAGGATATGATGTCTGTCCCTAGTAGTGCTACAACCTAAGCTAAGACTTAATTTCATGCCAAATTTCAAGACTCTTAATTGTAGCCAAATGTCTTTAGTTCAATTTAAATTAAGAATAATTTCATTTGAAAATCTACAGATCAAAATATAGCCAAAATACCGAAGCATGTTTAGTAAAAACATTCCAACACACCTCAGCATTTTCATACTAGCAACTCCTTTCAAGATAACTTTGCATTATCATTATGATAAGAAAAATGGTGTATTTCAGTAACACTTTCTTCTAGACAATTGTTCCACTATGTTTCCAGCTTTTAATAACACCAAAATCATACAATTTGATTTAGTATACTGAAAGCTATACCCAAAACAATTCAGACTATTTTTAAACTGTAACAGAACTCCTAACTCTACTTCCAGTCAGATTTTGAAATGCTTAGAGATAGAATTACATTTGATTTCTTCAGAAAAGTTGTATACATATGTCTCTAATTTATTCTAAATCAAGAATCAACGTATTTGGAAATTTATAGTTCAAGATATAATCAAAATACCAAAGTCTATTCAATGAAAATTCTCTAGTTCATAACATTCCAGCATACATCTTCACCAATATCTCATATATGTCATTCCAATTCAGGCATAATTCGTATATTACTAAACATATCATAAAGATCAGATGTTAGGCTTTCAATTCAGCTCAAACTTCAGATTAAATCAAGTCTCCATGAAAGCAAAATTCGTCACAAGCTTATGATGAAAATAAGTTGATTTTAGACAGCAAGATGAAGATAACTTTCAACTAGTTTTCTTAGCTATTCTGTGTAAGGTAAAAAGTTGGTTTTAGTGCAGCAATTTGGCTAGGGTCCAGGCAAATTAAAAAGGAGAAATGGAGTAATTTCATGGAGAAAGGTGAGAGAAACAACAGAAACATTGCTGCTGGAATTTGCTCCATCAACATGCTAGGTGTCAACTTTACAGCATAACTTTTGTCCTAAGACATGACTTACATTTGTCTAATCAAGATGCTGCCACTAATCCACTCTAGATGCTTCCATGTGTCACCAAATAATCAGTCCATATGTCTCCTAATTATTGGTTCACTTGTCACACAATAATTGATCTATTTGTCACTTAATTACTAGTCCATTTGTCACTAATTAACTATGCCAAATGTCACTCAATTTTAGGGTTAATCATCCAGATTTTTCATGTATCAATTTATCCTACCACTTGGCATTTGTCCTAGTCCAAATGTACCTTAAATTCACCAAAAATTATGAAATAATACTAATGGTCTCTAAATAAATTTTTTACGCAAATAACTAATAATTCACATTTTAATCACATTTATAAATCAATTATACCCCGAAAATGTCAATGAATGCATGTACAACCATATTCATGTGCAAAAATGTGCATGTCATATTTAACTAAAGCATGATGTGCATTTCCTAATTTCTTAGTACTTCCTCATAAATCACAATTCTAGTCTTAACATGGGTAACGGGATGTTACAATTCTCCCCTCCTAACAAAAAATTTCGTCATCGAAATTCTTACCTGAATAGTCAAATAGGTAGGAGTATTGATTCTTCATATGCTCCTCCGTTTCTCAGGTGGCTTCCTAACTCAAATGATTCTTTTCCACTTGACTATAGTCAATGGAATCAATCGGATTTGCAATTACTTATCCAGATGTCACACTATCTTGTCTATTTCCTTAATATAATTCTGATTACTCAAAATTCTCATTTCCTATGCCAACAATAAATCTTTGTCAGACCATATCAATATTTCTTAGCATACTCACATATCACACTTTATGTATTTTGAACATCTTTGTTGGTGTTACAAACTTATATGTTATGATCCTATTTTTACAATAATTTCAGGTGGACCAATTTACGTCAGCTTAGCTTATACTTTTTCCCAAACTGAGCACACCATGATAAGGTGATACTCTGAGAATCAATTCATCTATTGCTTGATAATTCACATCTCTTTAGTGTTAATACATTTAACTCATGTGTCTATCTCACTTTATTCCAGATCTTCGGTGTTGATCCACCTAATTCATTTGTCTTTCTTGAGTCATTTAATTTCTAATACACATCAATTTCACTTATCGTCAACAACTCCCATCAATTCTGGCCTTAAACTGTTTTTAGGCCTCATTCATCTAAATATAAAGGCAG
>JAOQMP010000208.1:24216487-24227224 GCA_027563575.1 Erythroxylum pedicellare | reverse complement strand
ATTATATCCTGAACTGTAAGAGATAATAACATTCATCATAGGCTAGTAATAATAAGACTAGGTAGTATTAAATGTTATACCTAAATTATACCACCATAGCCACCATCTAGCTATTATCAAGTCTACATTATAAGTCACTTTTTTAGATTGTAAGGTACTACATATTGAAAGCTAAGTTCTAAAAGTTGTTTACGATGCAAAAAAAGTTAGACACTTATCTTCTTCTTTTCCTAACATCAGGCGCAACATTCTCTTCTTATGGAGTAGGAATACTACCACCTTTAACATCACCACAATCATCCTGATCATGAAAACAGGAACTTTCACTACCAATTTTGTTATTAAGTCTTTGCCTTATATCTGAATCATACTAATACTCTTTCAAATAAAGTCTTCATTTGTTATTTTATGTCATGACTCACTTTCTTATAAAACTCCACGTCACCTTTTCTCTCAACTAAATGCTTCTTTAATCTTATGATTACCTCACCTTTCAAATGCTTGTTACAATATAAGTAAATGGTATGGTTCTTCATTCCAGTAACTAATCTAACGTAAGCATAAGCCTAAGCTGGATCATCGAATCTTCCTAAAGCAACTGAATTATCAGGAGTACTTGAACTTCTTTCTATTTATCTGTAAAATAAATAAACTTATAACTTAATAACTTCATTTCAAAATAATGATTTGTAAAATAATAGAAAGAAATAGAGGAACAATGATTTTTCAACAATTATATGATATAAGCATGCAGTTGAACTTCATAAACTTATATAAATGATTCCTTAACAAAAATTGATGCTTAAGCCCATTCTATCTAAGAAATTATAATGCTATGTTATTACATAAACTCACAACTATAACTTATTTTATATGAGTACAATTCAACCCTAAAGTTATAACTGTAACTCAATTTGTATGATTATATAATTTAATTACAAATTCATAACTCTAACCAATTTTATACAATTACCTAATTTAACCATAAATTCATAACTATAACCCGTTTTGATTACATAACTCAAACATAAACTTATTCTATAACACATTTTACATTTTGTATGATTACATAATTCAACCATAAGATCATATCTATAACTCATTTTGTATAATTACAAAGTTTAACCATAAACACAACTGTAACTATTTTATATTATTATATAATTCAAACATAAACTTATTGTTAAGTCAAGAAAACTTCACTTCTTCTATTAATTTTGAAGTCAATCAAATAATAATAATCATAGAAGTGTGTGAATTATTTTGATGAGTTTGTTAAGTGTGCAGATAAATGTAAGTAACACAAATCGTCAACCCAAGACGATACATGGTCAAACTCAGACGATACTTAAGACTCAAGACAGTCAACTCAAGACGATACAAGGTCAACATAAGACAATACAAGGTCAACACAAGACGAGACAAGGTCAACTCAAGACAATACTTAAGTAAAATTTGAATACGACAAAGCGTCTTAGAAAGCGCGACACCAAACTAAAGCATAACACCAAACGAAGTACAACACCAGGCAAAGTATAATACCAGACGATGCAAATGAAAAATATTCTAGAACGTCAGTTAGTTAGTTAGTTAGTTGGAGTTAGTTACAGGACTTAATTAATAACGGTTTTTAGAAGATTCAAAAAGCAGATTTCTCAAGAAGACAATTGAAGATTTAGGTTATAAATACTAGTTATAGTCGTAAACTAAAAATATAAGATACACAATACTAGAGAGAAAATTTGATAGTACAAAACTTACTTAGAGAAACTTTGTACTTAAGTGCGAAAGAAAGAGGGCGAATACATTTGTAACGTGAAGCTCAAACAATATATTTCCAAACGAAAGAAAGGTTAGAGCCTGGAGAGGCTAAGGAAGCAAATAAAGAATACTTTGTGAGAGAGACCTAAAGAGGCTCTTCAAGTGTAGAAAGAATACTTGTAACGTTGAAGAGTATAGTGAAATCTCAGACAAACTCTGAGGACTGGACGTAGCCCAAGGTTAAAGGTGAATCAGTATAAATCGCAGTGGCAAATTCTCTAACCTTTATCTTTTTAATTTTCTTGTTGTTAGAATAATAGATAATAATTTTCGTTGTTGCATTATTCATTATATTAAGTGAATTGTTTTTGTAATCATCTTAATTTGTAAAGAAATTCAAGAAGTTTCTAAAGATTAATATCTTTAACCATTTAACACAATTCAACCCCTTTTCTTGTGTATTTTACATATTATACATGATTTCTATATTAACAAGTGATTTATTTCACTTCTAACTATAACTCATTATATGTAATTACGTAACTCAAATATAGACTCGTAATTATAACTCATTTTCTATGCTTACATAATATAACCACTAATTCACAAATATAACCTATTTTATGTGATGACATAATTCAACCACAGATTCACAACTATAAACTATCTTATGTGATGTCATAATTCAACCATAAATTAATCCATTTTGTATGATTACATATTTCAATTTATAAATCATTTTATGGCAAATACTTTATGGCAATATATAAATCAATTCATGCACAAAATAATTTTAACCTTTTATTCACTAATTCTTCACTGAGATTTTGTCATTAATTTTAATCTTTCATTAACTAATTTTTTTATTTTTCACTAACTTTCATTCTCTATTAGGATAATATCTTATTCACTAATTTAATTAGCACAGACAAAAGTATAAGAGAGATAACACAATCTTGTTTTTAAATAAGATCCACAACAATAATAATTCACTCCATAATCCATAATCCATAATCCTCAAATCCCAAAAGCAAAAATTCACTCCATACTAGACTTCATGACGTGGTGAGACTTAAGAGTGTGAGGCATAACACAAAACTTTGTATTTCAACAATCAACAGATTCACTTATTCGAGTATTCAACAAAACAATAGTCACAAGTAACAACGCACGATTGACATTTGGCAACCTTGGGGCAACTGGGATGCTGGGGGACAATGATGAAGGACAAAGGCTGAGGAAGTAAATGAGCTACACAGGTGGAGCTTTATGTGAGGCTGGTTTGGGGTGCTAGCAATAGGTTGTGCAAGCTACGGAGTACTAGCTAAAATGTAAGAGACAAATGGTTTAGTCAGTAGTGACTAGAGTGGAGTGACAGAGTGAGGTTGAGGCAGATACGAGTGGGCAGAGAAGATTGCAGATGAGTACAGAGTGAGCAATAGAGGCATGCTAGGTGGTGAAAATGTTCAGGGAGATTGGAGAGTGATTGTGTCATGGTTTAAGTTAGGGTTATTCGATTTTTTTTTGTTAAAGTAGTCCTCCAATTTTCAAATCTAATTGGTACTCAAATGATATTTTAGTTACCGATCGGTATTGCATAGTATCAAGTGAAAAGTACGAATCTAATATAGTATTATTCCATTCAATACCATGTTCCAGTCAGTATGAAAAATACGAGCCGGTATGGTACAAAACTCAGACGTTTGCTTGAAACATCACTTCAAGTATCGATACTACTTGCCACTCGAATTTACTTAATGAGGGTACATAATTACAAAATTAGACTATTTATATGGAACCTTTAAAAGAGACATTTTTCAACGGTTACACTGATATGCTTTTTTAATATGTATATAGGCTTCCACTATGACGCTTTCGTAGGAACTTATAAGCAATTGTGCTAATATAACATTACCATAAATTAATCGAAATCATAATAATAGAAAGATGCTAGTGTGGTTCTGATTTTAGAGCTAGATTAAAAAATATATATTTTTCCAACCTTTTTTCTTTTCAATAAACCTCTCTTCATGCATTCACCACCTTTTCCACAACTCAATGATTACCTACTACTGGTAACTATCTTACACCCTTGGGAATATAAGAGGTGTATAACTATTAACAATTTAGAATATGATCAATAAACATAAACTTATTTTGATGCTATAGTTACTTGACCTCTTCATATTTTTGCTACACAACTTTATTTAAGGAGATGAGGTAGGGCAACTTTAATCATCCGTTGGCTATGATTTTGGTATTTGAGGGACATTTATCCTTTTAATAAATCTATACAAGACATTTACATATCTCATTTTAATAAATCTGACATTCTAGAATAATCCTTTCCTTAAAATGTTAGAACTATCAAATAAAATAAATCAATTTAACATAAAAGCTCCATTATAAAAAGGTAATTATAATCAATAAATTATTTTAAATATCTTATTTTTGGGAAATTATTAAATGTATTTTATCTTATAGTTTTAATATTAAATACTATCGCTTATGAAAATATATATTTATTGAAAATAAACTATTATTCAGTCAATCTTAAAATATATAACTGTTATTATACTCAAACTATCATTTAATCAATGTGACTTCCCTCATTTTACCCTTTTGTACACATGTTGAATTCGGTACAGGTACTAGATACTACCGACACTAAAATTTTCTGTTTTATACTAGGTTGTAATAAAAAACTTTTAGATTACATCCTTCGTATCAATCATTATCAATCGCTTAAAAAATGAATGATAATTTCAAATATATTTTTATGTTTAAATAATATTTTAAATATAATTTTTAAAAATATTTATTATATTTAGAAAATTTTACATTAATTTTAATAAATAGAGTTATTAAGTCAAAATTTAAAATATTTTAATGTTAATTATAATATAAAATTTTAGTTTATTTTTCATAATATAATTTATTATTAAATAAATATTATTTGACTATTTAATATTAACTACTAAAAAATTAGAATTCATATAATAAATTTTTAATATGAGATTATATTTTAATTATATAAAATTAATATACTTTTCTATAATTTTAAAAAATTATTTGAAATTGTATTCGTTATTAAACGGTACCAATACAATATTGTTCAAGTACCAATAGTAGTATGTTGGTCCTAATAACACTTAAGAGGGGGGTTAATTGGGTGTTGGTAAATATGAATAACTATTTTCTTATCTAATGAATGTAACTGACTAAGAATTAATATACATTAAAAATAGATTAATTTAATAATACAATCAATTAATAATTTACAAGTATGAGGAAGAAGAAAGACAAACAAATTTATAGTAGGTTGGCAAACAACCTTCCCTATGTCTATTCTTTAAGACACTTCTTCGAATTTCCACTATCTCTTCTTTTAACAAGGTGAAAAGAAAAGTTCTTATAATAATTTTATTTTGTACAAGTAAAGAGCAACCCTTTTTACAATAATTTTCTATTTGAAGACTAACTCCATTTACAAAAGAATTTATAACTTAAAAGACCTTGTTAGATCATTTTGACAACCTTAAAGGCTTAGTCACTTCAAAATGTAATAATAAATGCTCAAAATGCTTTGAAAAACTATTTAAAATGTGTATATAAGATACTCACATATTTTTCCAAGTCTAAACCTATGAAAAATCTTTTATTTATAGGGTTTGAAAGTTAACATAGCTGTTAGAAATAAGGACTAGTTGTTGTTAATGACTAGTCTTAGTCACCTAACATGCTAACTATTAGAATATCTATCAATCATTGTGGTATATTAATCAACTAATATATTAACTAATGTTGTTAAAAACTGTCGATACATAAGTTTTGACAACTTTAACTTATGTTAGTTGACCACAAACTATACCTAAAATCGTGTTTCTTACATCTTTAAAAGCTCTCAAATAATTTTATTAATACAAATTTGATTTAAAAACTTCTTCAAATCTTCTCCAAAGTATGCTTTAAGGATTAAGTAATTTTTCTTTGATATCAAAACTTTAATTCCTCTTGATGATTGAAAACACTCATGCAATATGTTAAAATAATGATGTGTTTATGCATGATCAATATCTAAATTTTAAAGTGACCAAGTAAGAAATACAATAAATATTACATATTCATTTTTAACTTTGTGGTGCCTTATTCTTCTTTGATCTTAATTTTTTTTCTTCACTTGAAAGAGTTGAACTCCAACTTTTCTTAAACGACTTCTTGAGATGTATTTTAACTTGTGCACGATCACGATTGATTGCATTCATTAAAAAAATTCATTAAAAAATCATTATTAGCATTTTATGAAAATATAAAATTAAAATCGTTTTGGTTTAACAGCCTCCTCCTTTTTTATGATAGCAAAATATTTTGTGATATTAGATAGATAATAGTAAAATCACACATACAATTTATTATTCCAAGATAATATAAATAGTTTGCTCACTTTAAATTCATGCATCACAAAAAAACATACAAGTTAATATATTTTAAACACAAATCAACTTTTGTATAAAGATTATCAAGATAAAATTGAAATTTAATCACTCCTCTAGAGTCTAATATCACTAACCTTCTTTCCCCCTTTTTAGAAAAATCAAAAGAGTCAATTATCTAAAATTCTACCAAACTTACATCAAATTTAAGCACCTATGGAGATCCTTACCAAATCTAATTCCCATCAATCATGCCTACTTCTTTTAGAATCATATAAAATATATCCTTGCTTATTTGTTTATTAAATATATCAATTATTTATATAATGTATTAAAAATTTTGGCTCAATATTCCCATTTTGCATATGATCTTTAATGGATGATATTTAATTTATATGTTTTTAGTTCTAGAGTATTGAATGGGGTTCTTTGTGAGACAAATAAACCTAGTATTATCATAGCTAATTGGTATCTTTGTAAGGTACGTGTCATAGTATTTAAATTTTTATCTAAGTCATAAAATTAATGTATAACAACTATTGGACATTATAAATTTTAACTTTCACAATTAATAAGATAACCAAAATTTGTTTCTTACTAAACTATGACACTAATGCATTGCCTAGAAATTAATAAGTTTTAAATGTGATTTTCCTATCTAAACGACTACTATCATAACGCATATCTAGATATCCAACCAAATTAAATATTGTATCTTTAGGATACCAAAGTCTTAATGATATGGTTCCATATAAGTATCTAAGTATACGTTTAATAACTAACAGATGAGACACTTTCGGATTTGATTAAAATGTGGCTTACAAGTAAACATTGAACATAATGTCAGGCTTACTTCTAATAAGATAAAGTAGACTACCAAGCACACCTCAATAAATTATAATAAATCTTAATTAACATTAACAAATTTTTTTGATATTAATTCCTAAATAAAATTAAGGGATAACTACAAAAAAGCCTAAACTTTTCTCAAAATTTCAATTATAGTCCAAACTTTAAAAAGTAGCAATAAAATGCCCAACCTTTCATTTTTTTTTCAATTCTAGCCTAACATTAGTCTCACCATTATCTTCGTTGACGTGGCATTGTTATATGTCAATAAACTCTCACTAATCAGACACGCTAATGTCATTAGGAGAAGTAAGTTTGATTGGTGAAACGACGTCGTTTTGTGATGATACTAAAATGACGTCATTTGAAGAAGATGAAATCTTATCTATCGATCATTCTTGCTCCCAGACGCACGAAATCCTTGAGTTTTCAACATTGTTTTGTCCCTCCCTCAAACGTTTTGAGATTTCCTCTCAAATGTTTTAAGAATTCGAGAACTTATTTACATCAATTACAAATCTCGCAAGTTCTTAGATTTAGATTTAAAGAACGTAGACGCAGTAACAAAAGGTTATAAGGAAAGCTAATATCTTTTTCTGAGACTAACAAGAACAAACTAGTTGATCGTCCAATATGAACTTATTACTTCTAAAACGAAATTCAACTACAAACTTTATCAATGTATTTCAGCTCTACCACCATGAGATTTTAACCCTTTCTCGATTCCATGCTAAAGTTTGTTTTCATGGCTTCTTTCCTACTCTTAATGAATTCATCTCGGAAGCCTCTCTCTGGGTTTCTCTGGCTCTTTTTTATAGCCAATCTTTCATTTGTTATGGTATTCCCTTTATCCTTAACCCTGTCTTCGTCTGTATCATAATCTCTTATACTGACAAACTTTTTACGGTTGCTTCCTGATGTTGTCAAATTTGGTTCTAAGACTTATGAGGCTTTACCTTGACGAGTTGTTGACTCCTATGAGGCTTTGCTTTGATTTGTTACGCCACCTTTTACTCACTCTACTTTGTTCCTATTCATCGTAACCTTTTTATCCAACAATTGACTCTCGTCTCCTTCTTTTAAAGGGGTTTTCTCAACAGGAACCCAATGATTCAATTCTTCTTATTATGGATGACATGAACCTGAATTTCATGGTTACAAATTGAGAATGACAGAGTGAGAGTGATTTCTTGCATGAGTGAGAAAAAAGTTAGGGAATTTAGGAGAAGTTAGTGATTTCATTCATGTGTGAGTGAGTGAGAAAAAAAATTACAAATTGAGAACGACGGCGTAAGATTGAGAGTGATTTCTTGTGTGAGTGAGAGAAGTTAAGGATTTTAAAGAAAAGTTAGGGATTTTAGGAGAAGTTAGTGATTTCATGCGTGTGTGAGAGAGTGAGAGAAAAGTTACAGAATGAGAATGATGGGGTGAGATTGAGAACAATGTTGATTTACTTATAATTAATTAGTGAGGGTCCATTGACACGTGGCAGTGCCATATCAACAAAGATAACAGTGAGGTTAATGTCAGGCTAGAATTGAAAAAAATTGAAAGTTTGGGCTATAATTGAAAATTTGAAGAAAGTTTAGGCTTTTTTTGGTTATTAACCCTAAACTTAATTATACCTAAATAACTATAATTTAATATTTACCCTAATTTAGCTTAATTAATCCTAACTTCTAAAGAACCCTAACTTTCTCTAATATAAAATTCTAATCTAACTATAACCCATGATAAGGTAATGCTAATTAGTAGCCTACGTATATTGAGTAGTAAAACCCAATATCTAGAGGAAGCATAATGTTTGGGGGGGGGGGGTGTTGAAGGAAGACATTTAGAGGAGATGCAGTGCATGTTAATAAGGGGACTAAGTAGGTGGTAATGGGGAGACGATTACATATAACAGGGAGTAGATTGGTGGTGAGTGGATTAGTGGAGGTGGTGAGAGGTTTGATGGTGCTGGGGAGTTCGCCAAAGCTGGAGAAGGAGTGAATAGATGAAAGGAAGGAGTGAACAGATGAAGAGAAGGAGTGGACTAGGGATGATAAGGAATGAGCTAGCGAAGGTGAAGGTATTTCATTATCTAATGGTGGAGATTTAGGTGACAATTCAAGCTTTATTTTAGGTACAGATATAGGTATTAATGATAGGCACCAACCAGTTAACAGTCGAGTACTCTATCACTGAGCTATTGAGAAACAACAGGAGATTAAATCTCATAGAGTTGCACCAACCAGTTAACAGTCGGCTGCTCTATCACTAAGCTACTGAAAAACAACAGGAGATTAAATCTCATAGAGTTGCACCAACTAGTTAACAGTCGACTACTCTATCACTGAGCTACTGAGAAATAGCCGGAGATTAAATCTCATAGAGTTCAATTCCTGTTCTCAATCCATGACTAATATAAGCTTGAAGTTTCCTTCGTAACTCCTATAATTTCTTTGTAGTGTCTTTGTTTTATGCCTTATTTCACAGGAAACCTCAAAGGGGTTTTATTTTATTAAATTTCATCTATAACCCAATTCCATCCATTTAGTGTATCCCCTTTGTTGTCATTGATATAAGTGTTTCTAGTTTATCTCTTTATATTTTTATATTATATTTCTCTCTCTTTATATGTATGTGAAGTTTCAAAATCATCATATAATGATCTAGAAAATGCATAATCTAGAAAATCTAATAGAAAAGAAAAAGAGAGGTTTGTGATGATTTTCCTTACCATATCCATAGTTTCTTGATTTATGAGGATCTTCAAATAGTCAAGTACTGGCAAAATTAGATGATGGATATGATTGTAGAATTTAAAGAGTAAGATCAGTTGATTTCGGTTTAGGTTGTAGTTTATCTAATGGTGGTATTTACGGATTCAATACTAGTGTATATAACTTTAATGCATGGATAGAAGGTGCACTGGTTGTGGGCTTTAATGGTATTGATGCAAGTAAGAATTTTAGATTGGCAAAATGAGAATGTTATAGTTATTTAGAAATTAAGATCAAATCAGTTAAAATAGGATACATTAAGATTAGCTTTAATTTTATTTAGGGTTAATGTTAAATTAGAATTTATTGATATTAATTAAGATTTATTATGATTTAACGTGGTTAGTTATGATTAATAGTATTAATAGACTTGATTAAGATTAATAAGAAATTAATGATAATTAGTTTGATAATAATTTAAATTTAACTAAAGTGAGTGGATTATTAGATATTATAGGACTCATATGAACAATAGAAAATATAAAATGAGTGCTACATCAACATTGATTTATATCTAAATGATAGAGACATAATCTTGATAAGAGTTTTGTATAATATTGTGAAATATACATAGATAATAAAAAATGTAGAACGAATAGGTTTTATCAATTTAGGAATAAATTTGAAGAGTTTTAAGATTTTAACATTTCAAAGTGTTAGGGTTTAACATATATTTTAGTGCAAATGTTAAAGATAAGAATACTTTTTTGTCTTATTGATTTTGATAAAAATTAAGGGAAGGAAGTTTCTATTTCAAAATTCACTAACATAAGCTCTTATATTTCAAAATTTAGGTTTTGAGTATCTCTCTAATCTCTTAAACCAGAAAGGGTATCATCCTAAAGAACATGCATAAGAGTTCTATTCCCTACATATTTATTAAGCCAACGTTTGGTTTAAAATAAAGACGTCATACGTATTCCATATCA
>JAOQMP010000208.1:24180844-24216387 GCA_027563575.1 Erythroxylum pedicellare | reverse complement strand
AATAGTTAATTTTTCTTGTCCAACTCATATCAGCATTCATTATATAGTCACAATTGCAATAGAAAATAACAATGGAACGATATTAAACCAAAACAAAACATAGGGCTTTAAATTACTAAAAAGTTAGTTAATTGAACAAAATATAAGTTTCAGCCCTATTTTACATAACTAGACAAAATAACTTGTACATGAATATAATGTTTAGTGTGTGGCAAGAAACCTCCTCACCCATCCAAGTTTTTGAGAAGATGCCACTGCGAAAAACACAACCATTTGTTGAGGATGATTAGGAAGTTTGCCTAAAGCAATATCTCTTTCATCATTTGTGAGTCCCTCTATCTCACTCAATGCAATATCTAACTGTTCAAAATTTTTTTTGAATATATGTTTCAATCCCAATATTCTGACACAGTTAAGCTCCAACCTGATTTATGGTATCACCCAACATCCTGACAGCAACAATAATTGATTTTGTACAGCTTGCTTCTCTCGTATCATTACTCCTTTTTCTCCCCCGTCCTGAAATATTTTTAGTTTGTCTTCCAATATTTAAGGGTTGAGGTTGGGTGAAGAACTCATTTATCCCATGCCAACTATGCTCATATTGATCTTCATCACCTTCATTTATCTCACTTATATTTTCTTGCCTTTCCATGTCCTCTAGAATATCTGCAGCAGTTTGTGCGTCATTTCCAGTTGCACGATCTTGTCCATAAATTCCAGTCAATTTATGATAAAAAGGAAACCTCCTCCGTCGAAATTGAGCAACATCTTTGTGACTCTTTAAACATATGAAAAAAAGTCAATAATTTATATAAATTACAAGAAAGTAGTTAAAGAAAATACTTAAAAAAGATCTATAAAAATTGAATACTTACACTTAAGTAAGAATCCCATATATGATCTTTAACAATGATCATCTTTCTTTCTGTATCCCATCCAAATCCATTAGTGTCTTTCCTTATCATATCATAAACAATGCTACTCTTTCTTCAAAGTCTTAATCCTAGACTCTATATGAGATTTGGCTCTTAAATTTGAATTAGGAAGTTTTGTTGTTACCATTCTTTTTAATTCATTGAGATACCTAGCTTTAAATCTAGTATCAACATTATACTTTCTCACATTATGCAAATCAATAAGACAATATCCTCATCATAAGTCCACTTTCGTTTTATTTGTTTTGAACTTTCAGTCTCAACAGTGGAGGGAGAATTCATCGACATACTTATTTACCAAATTAAAGCAATAAAGATAAATTAAAAAAATCATCATAATTAAGGAAAATAAAAATATTCATAAAATTCTTCATACTAAGTAACATTAAGCATCAATAGTTAACGAGAACAATATAGTCTACACTAATATGGTACAATATAAACAACAAAAAGAACAACTTACATAAACAATAATATCAAACCTCCTAACATCGAAAACAAAATACAAAATTTTAAAAAAAAGTCAATTCTCAATTTGCCTAGATGGTCGCCATTCATTGAACATTTCACATGCCAATCCAATTCTCCAATTTGTCCAAGCATTAGTTGGGTCAACAGCAGTGATAGACTCCTTCTCAACAACTGGATTGGTGTGAAAATCATCCCCTAAATCACTCTCCATGAGATCAAAACTCATCTCCTGCCTAATAAAATTATGAAGCAAACAACAATCTAAAATAATTCGATTGTGTGTTTTTATTGGATAAAATGATGGACTCCTAAGAATAGCCTACTTAATTTTTAATAACCCAAGACACCTCTCAATTACATTGCATGCACTTGCATGTTTCATATTAAAAAATTCCTCTGCAGTTCTTAGTTAATAACCTTGACGCCATTCATTCAAATGGTATCTTTGACCCCTAAAAGGTGCAAGGAAGCCCTCATAATTTGTATAACCTGCGTCGACTAAGTAATAGCAACCTATATAAAAAACACTGATAAGTTATACAAATAATTTTTTCTCATATACAAAATTCCAAACAACTTTCCTTTATCATATAGGACAGTTTGCCATGAGGAACTTTTAGTCCATGTCTCTTAGTTATTGCATCATGAAGAACTCGACCATCAGCTACTGATCCTTCCCAACCAGGAAGAATGTAAACAAATTGCATGTTAGGTGTGAACACACCTAACACAGTTGTTGCAATGTCACCCTTAAAAGTTCGAAATCTAGCCTTATCTTTAATTGGCATATTAACCCTGATATGTATCCCATCTAGAGCACCTAGGCAATTCTAAAATTGAAATGAAATAAAAAAATAATGAGAAACCTTAATGACATTCACTATATTTACTTATAAAAATAAAAGGGTGATTATCTACCTTAAACCACCTCCAATGATAGTCCGAAGAGTTTGTTGGTATCAGCTCAGGTTTCTTAAATAAAAGCTCTTGCAAATGCATCACCGCATTTAGGACATTATGAAAACACCGACTAACCATCTCACCCGACCTTCTAAAATTTCTCCTAATAACTCGATTTTTGACATGATGAGCAATAATATGTAAGAAAATTGCTACTTGTTCATCAATAAGCATGCTTTTTGTTGACTTCAATCCTCCTATACTTTCTAGCATTTCACAAAGTTTAAAAAAATCTTGCCTATTCATCCTAACCATTGAAATAAATGACTCATCATTGTCATGCACAATTCGCCTCACATAATCTCGATTTGCATAAAAATTGTGTAAATATCTTCTAACCCTTGGCCTATAACTATGTAAAGAAGCCGCCGATGCCATCAAAATGAATAGCAAACTAACAACATTACACAACTGCACCCTATAGTCAAAACAACCAATATCCTTTTTGTTCCTTCCGCATTTCTATGTAGACCCAAACTGAAACGAGCCATGACTGCAAAAAAAAATTCTAGGTCAACTACATGCTGTAAGATCCTAAAAAGCAATGATTATGTATACATGTGTGTTATGTTGATAAGTATAGGTGGTGCAGAAGTACAGCAAGAAATATGAAGCAGAAGACTAAGATGTATCATTGCAATTGAGGAAAAATTGGGTTATCATATTTAGTCTTGATTAGAGTTAGTGTTGAATGAAGAACCACTATTATTAGTATGTTAGTACATATGAAGAAGCAATCACTATCATCAATTAATCACAAGTTCAATAATCTGTCCAGGTACTTCAAATCTGCCAAATTTCAAATGATATAATAGTCCAGGTACTTCAAAATCTGCCACATTTCAAATGATATAACAATTAACCGAAAATATCTAACTTATCCTTCATTTTATTAGGTTGTGGTAATCTTAATATAATTTTCATTGCATATGTGCTACTATTTCCAAAATGGAGCTATAAAGAAAACCAAAAGAGCCTTATTTATATTTTTCAAGCAAATGGAAGATCTCTTTACATTTATAAGATTGTTAATTAAATTGTAACAATTATTAATTAAATTATAATTTCATAATCATGTCAGCCATTAATATGTAACCAATCAGTAATTCTTAGACTATTTAAAATGTTCACAGTAGTAAAGTTTGATATGTATGAAAAGAGTGCAATTAACAACAATTCGGGTTATAAACAAGACAAGTATTATCAGATAAGATTTTATTATCTCATCGTCCAATTTGTTAAGTAAGTTTTAACTTAACCAAATTGTTCTCCATCTTCTAATCGGGTAAAAATGAAAAGAAAAGCAAAATTGTCGTTTAATGTCTTTAAATTTTTAGGTGAAATACGTGTTTATTAATAGAGGAAAGTTGAGGGTAGAGGCATTTGGAACATGAGGTGGTTATTTTGTTGCTCACAAAGTGACTTGCGTAAGTGCTAGATGAACTGGGTTGAGAGATGATAGGTTACCAAATTATGGTATCAGTCAATTTCTAGGTCTTGTGCTGGACCAAACTTCTACTTTATCTATTTCTACGTGTGCAAAGATTCAAATAAGTATGTGTATGTGATGTTTACATTGTCATCTGCGTTAAACATGACATGTCAAACCCTTTTAATAAAGAAAAAAAGCTCCTCAAATGTCCATAAAACCACTTCTGCTCCTCCAGTGTACCGTTAGAAGTGAAAAAAAATGATATGTCTAAAGGACTCAGATGCAACCCAGATAAATTGAAGACAAATATATACATACAGTCATATAATCACCAAATTCAAGCATCCGAAGTATATGAAAATCATCAATCACAACGATAAAGTGTCACAATGTAAAATGAAGCAATTCTAATGGCAATTCATACCTAAACAACGTAAAGAAGAAACACCTACGACGCTTTCACCCAAGGGAGCAACCGAATTTAATACTTCAGCCTGCTGCAATCACAACCCAAAAAATCAATATTCCAGACACAAAAAACCCAGATAAATTAAGCAAAACAAAAAAAGTAAAAACTTGGCTGTGCAAATGAAAAATTGTTGATCTTCGGAATTGGGTCGTAGAAAAACAGAGTATAGATTGCTAACAAATTAAACAGACAGTGATTTATTAAAGTTGGAGAGCTGAATTACGAGAAGCCACTAATGTTCTTTTGTATATTTCAAATAAACAAAAATCTAATCTTTTGTAGTTGTAGTGATGTACCCGTCAGTGGGCACTTGCTATTTTTGTTTGTTTTCCAGATTTATGTTGATGTTGAGACCAGAATGTTTGCACCAGTTGCCATGAAATTTCCAGTGACTAGTGGTATATTAGTGGTATAAGCAAATCTGGTCTATTCCCTACGTATTCTTCGGTAATGGCGATAAAGGAGAAAAACAAAGTTGGAAGTCTAAAGCAAAATGGCGAAGAGTGTAGACGTTGAAAGAAGGAATGAAGACTCACAGTGAAAGCAGAAGAACAAAACGTCGCACGCGGAGAAGAATAGCGGGGAGAGGAGTGAATAAAACCTTTGGACCACCAAACTTAATTGTCCTATCACACTACAGTGGAGAGGCGTGCATAGAGAGCTGCGGCATAGTGGAGCTGAGTGGCGTGAGGGTCTGTTTGAGAGGTGGTGGGCGTTGACGTGAATGGGGGCTCTACAGAACATAAAATCCATAGAAATGGGTAGCGATATGTTGCAATTTCATGGTGCTCCAGAGGTGGGAATGCTGTAGGACTGACTAGTCGGAGATGGTTTTAGGCAGGTTTTAAGGGCGTAAAGGGTTTCAAGCGAAAAAGGAACGCGTAAGGGAGGAGAGGACCAAGGACCAAGGACCAAGGACCAAGTCCTTTGAAAAGTCCTATCACAAGATGTAAGAAATCGACTTTAAGGTATTGCTTAAAGAAAAAGAGGGACTTGGTTATCAGTTGGCTAGGGATGTTTACGGTGATGAAATGGGTAAAGAGTAAAATACCCAGATGAAACTCAGACGAAAAATACCTAGATGAGAAATGGGTATTTCAAAATACCCAGATGAAATACCCACATAAAATCCACTCAATCGAAACAATACAAATAACTTACCTAGAATCTGGTGGTAGAACGCTGGAACGTCAAGAAGATGAAGAATTTTCAGAGAAGAGGAAGAGCTTTCGAAGGTTGAAGAAGAACAGTTGCTGGAGGAGGCAAGGATAGGTTTGTAAAAAGGTTATTAGCTTTAAATGCAGAAGAAGATTAGAGATTCGTCGAATAAATAAAAACAGGTGTAAGATAGTTTTACCTATTCTGTAAAATCGAGGAATAAGAACTGATATGGAATACGTATGACGTCTTTATTTTAAACCAAACGTTGGCTTAATAAATATGTAGGGAATAGAACTCTTATTCCCCCTACCAAACACGCTGTAACTATTCTGTTCTTTATCTATTCCATTCCGTGAACCAAACAGGCTGTAAGATCTCCTGTAAATCCTGAGGACTAAGGGTGGCCCACATATTCATAATTTTGGTGTATGAACCGGACCTACACAGAGTCGGGTCGGATCAAGCAATGTCCATCACCAATCGCCTCTGCTCCACCTACCCCGCCACCACAACTACTACCCACCATTTTTAACTTAACGCTCACAAACATGCTTCTCACTCTCTATTCAAGCTTTACTTTTATACTCTCTTGCTCGATCATCAACTCGAAGCCAAGTCCATGGCTTCCACAGCCAACCACTTCTCTCTTTCACTCCCCAGCGTCGGTTCCTCTACCTTGAAGCCAAAAGCTTTTCCGGGTTTCTTTCTGACGTTCGAGAACTCCAACCCGTTTTCGCTGCGTGTGAATCGGGTGGCCGTTTCGGTCTCTAGCGGTGGTGTTATGAGGTCGGCAAGGATATGCGCGAGCGCTCCTGTTATAGATCAATCTGTTAGTGAAGCAAGTCCTAAAGCGCCTACTATTGTTGATGTTGACTTGGGTGACCGTAGCTACCCTATTTACATTGGATCCGGTCTCCTTGATCGACCCGAGCTATTGCAAAGGTGTTGTGGCTGTTAGTGCGCTATAAAACTATGATTTTTTTGACTTGATTTCCCGTTTTCCTTTTCTCTTTTGGGTTAGTTTATCTTTGTGATCAAATATATACTTGATAATGCCATCGGAAGATATCGTGTGGCTTAATTCTTGTTAAAGTTCGAAATTTGCAGGTAATGTGGCAATGACTTTTTTTAGACCAACCAAAAATACAGCTCTATAGAACATTAAAAAGCATGATGCCATTTGTTTGATTATCGAGCAGTTTATTTGTGAGAAAGAAGAGGATAAGGAAAAGACAAACTGGGAAAATTGGAACTTTGTATTTACATGTCGGGTTCAGAAAAGAACTTGCCTTTGGGTGTTTATATTTTTCCTCCATGTTACCCGTTCTTTATATTCTGAACTTTCTGGATTAATGGTCTGGTAATGACAGGCATGTACATGGGAAGAGAGTTCTTGTGGTCACTAATAGTACAGTGGCGCCACTTTACCTGGATAAAGTTGTTGACGCATTAACAAGAGGGAATCCCAATGTTTCAGTTGAAAGTGTTATTCTCCCTGATGGTGAGAAATACAAGAATATGGTAAGTATTGGTAGGAATTCAATTTGCTGTATTAGTGTTTGATGCATGGCAGCACTTGTGGTAAATCTCTTTTATGCTTTTGGCGATAGGAAACTCTCATGAAAGTCTTCGACAAGGCCATTGAGTCACGATTGGATAGGCGGAGTACATTTGTTGCCCTTGGAGGTGGTGTGATTGGTGACATGTGTGGGTTTGCTGCTGCTGCATTTCTCCGTGGTGTTAATTTCATCCAGATTCCCACTACTGTTATGGCACAGGTGTTTTGGCTTTTCTAATTCTTGCGACTGGTTTGCATTTATCCTGATGCCCCTCATGCTCTTAATTTGTGTAAACTGTTTACCATTTAGGTGGATTCTTCGGTTGGAGGCAAAACTGGAATAAACCACACCCTTGGAAAGAACTTGATTGGTGCTTTTTACCAGCCTCAGTGTGTATTGATTGATACCGACACATTAAATACACTGCCAGATAGGGAATTGGCATCAGGGCTTGCAGAGGTTATAAAATATGGACTTATCAGAGATGCCGAGTTTTTTGAGTGGCAGGAGAAGCATATGCCAGGATTATTGGCAAGGTATAATCCCATCAGCAAGCTTTGATAGGATTTTGAGGGCAAGCAAGTTGATATAGTGAGCTTTTTAGTTGAACGGTTGGAATATAAATCATCTCATGAGATTTGAATACATCAAGAGAACAACTTAAAATCAAATTCAAGTTTCAGATCTTATCCCAAGCCTTCATTAATCTAGATGGTTTACCTTTATTTCCTTTTAATGCAGGGATTTATCAAACATATTTTGGTTGATCCCCTTGTTATAATTGATTCACCATAGATTACCACTATAATATATCAATTTTCTGTTCATTGGGCTGTGTTAATGTTTTTGTGTGAAACCATGTCCGATTGTAAGACTTGATCCTGGATCACCCTTGTGGTCTTTCTGCTGCAGGGATCCAAGTGCACTTGCTTATGCTATAAAGCGCTCATGTGAAAACAAGGCTGAGGTTGTGTCCTTGGATGAGAAGGAAAGTGGACTTAGAGCGACATTGAATTTGGGGCATACATTTGGACATGTAAGTTTTGTACTTTGGTCAATTGAATCAATTGTGGTTACTTGTACAGATATAGAATTTAATTATATTGGAAGTGGGATATGACATCAATCTTAGTTGATCTTGACACCACATTTTTAGTCATATGTTCATTTTGAGACCATGTATCTTAAATGTCATATGTATCTTAAATGTCATCATGTTAGATCTAGTTGTCCTTCTATGCATATGAGAACACTCATCCTCTTGTTTGTAAGCCTGTTATTACCTATTTCTCTTTTGTTGTCATCTGATTTGTCAATTATTGACCACTAATTTTTATTTTCCTTTTTCTCCTGCGTTGCTGCAGGCAATAGAAACGGGGTTTGGATATGGGCAGTGGCTCCATGGAGAAGCTGTTGCAGCTGGCACGGTATAGTCTTTGCTCTTTCATGATATCCCTCTGTATCTTGTTTATGGTGGTTGACATGCATGTTAATGTTCAGGTCATGGCTGTTGACATGTCATACCGCCTTGGTTGGATTGATGATTCAATTGTGAGAAGAGTCCACAGCATTTTGCAACAGGTTAAGTTACCCACGGCTCCGCCACAAACTATGACAGTGGAAATGTTCAAGTCTGTGATGGCGGTAAGGGCATAAATCTGCACTTCTTAAAATCGTGGCCAATTTATCTTACATTCGCTTTAATGGCTGTCGACTTCTCTTATGACAGGTTGATAAGAAGGTAGCAGATGGGTTACTAAGGCTTATTCTTCTGAAAGGTCCTTTGGGTAGTTGTGTATTCACTGGTGATTATGATAGAAGGGCACTTGATGACACACTGCATGCTTTTTGCAAGTCTTGATTCTTGTTCTGGCAGGTTTTAGTTTCCCACCTAAACAACAAGCTAATGTTGTATCTGATACTGATAATGTACACATCATGGTATTAGTGGCCTTGGATTTTTTCGTTACTTATTGATTTGTCCTGTGTAAACCCATTCCAAATAATGATGTAATCTGACTAAAATGTTGAGTTTGTTTCCTTTTTTCACTTCCCTCCAATGGCAGTCAAAAGACAACATTCAATTTACAGAGCTAAGATAGTGTATGACATGAAAGGATATCGTGGCCCAGATAGAGAGCCATTTTCATAATCATCAAGTACTTGTTGCATGGTGTAGTGTCAGCAGTCAGAACATCCATGTAGACATGTACAAGAGGAACTCCACATGTACAGGTCAGTTGATTTAAGAAAAAAGTTGATCCTTACTGGAAACACGGTAGAATCATAAAACTTCCAAACGACAACATAGATAGCACTCACAATGCTATTTGATCCTATCATCCCAGTTCAAAACAAGAAATCATTTTCTTCTATGCAACTTAAAGGAGTTGACTTGATCTCATCTCGGAGTTGAATTGTCTTATTAAAACATAAAATTATTTGTATGAATAAGAATAACACTCTTTGGGCCTTACCATCAATATCACCAATAGACATAATATGCTTAGCAAAATGTGAGGGTCAATTTGAAAGCCAAAACCGTAGTAAAGAGAATAGTGTCATGAATATACATGTCTGGCAAACGGCTGTTAGTTTCGAGTGTTTTCAAACATCTATGAAAAGATGGAGAAGAGAATCTCCAACTTAGCTTCTTATAAAGAGGAGAAATTGTCCAAAATAGATAAAAGGAGGATCCGATATCCGCGAGTAGGAGAGCTCTTGATCTTGATCCATCTTCCGAATTTTACGTTATTCTTTGAAAAGGCAAAGTGGGATTCTATAATTTAAATAAAAATTAAAAAAATAAATGAAAGAGAACAAAAGAATCGGAGGAGAATTGGTTGGCAAGGATTTGGTTCACTCAACGAACGCTTCAACGGCATAATTTCCCGGCCACCATTTGCCAAAATGGTTATCTTTCTCTCTATTCATCTTCTTTGGAATCCCTCTGTCTTTCTCTCTCACTCACTCTAATTCCCATACATGCCCATTTCAGTTAGGTCCTTATTATTGCTTAATTTTTCTTTCCCAGCCGAATTCTCTCCCATCCCAGCGTCAAAAACTTCATCTTTTCTTTTTCTTGAGAATGTTATTCGTTTTTTGCTATTAGGGTCTTTGAAAGTTTCCATCTCTTTTCCCTTTTTTATTCGTTGTTAATATGTTCTACAGATGGCGCATTGAAAGAGGTGAAGTAAAAAAAGGAGAAGAAGTTTTGGTAGTAGGGTTGTGGGTGATCAGGAGGAGGGTGGTCCTCAGGTGAAGATCTGAGGCTTTAAAGTTTGCATCTTTTTTCGTCTTATCTTCGTTTCTTTTGTGGGTTTTTGGTTTTCATTGATATATATATATATGTATATATATGTACATATATATATATATATATAATCGAAAACCAACAAAGAAGAAAAGAAATGAGCGCTTCGAGGTTTATCAAGTGCGTCACGGTTGGTGATGGTGCCGTTGGTAAAACCTGCCTCTTGATTTCTTACACTAGCAACACCTTCCCTACGGTAATTCTCTTTCATTTCGGCTGTGTATTCTTTTTAATTCTCTTCTTTTCCAATATTTACGATTTCTGAATTTCAATGAGTTTTCTTTTCTGTTTCAAGTTTGTTTATGGAGAATGTTGATTTCGTCGATTGATGTGCTGTTTGTGTGATTTTGCTAGACTTGTTACTGTTGGTCTTTGTCTGCAATCTTAATGTTTCCTTTTAAAGGTTTTGTTTTTTTTTCCCAAGTTTCTGGAAAGTGGAAACTGATTCAGACCACGGCATCTATGTTGTCTGATTTAAGCAAGCAATAGAAAATAATATATAAAATGCAAGAGAGTGGCAATTATTATTATAAAATGTTGATGATTATTCTCAGACTTGGTATGCATCAGTCGTATAGAGTTGATGAGATTTCTGCCTTAGGGACGCCTATGGTTTGTTTTAGTTATTGCAATTTCTGGGGAAGGTCTTTTTGATTTCCGATTTGACAATAAGTTATCTGGATTTAAATTTTGATATCTTAGCTCACTTATTTGTTATTTGTGGCTCATCTGATCATGTTTTTTATTCATCATGTGGAACCCTTGGAATCTGTTTGCCTTCTGTTTGTTTAATCCCTTGTGCACTGTCTTTGTTCAACAGGATTATGTTCCAACTGTATTTGATAATTTCAGTGCAAATGTGGTGGTTAATGGCAGCACTGTCAACCTGGGGTTGTGGGATACTGCCGGTATTTTAACCTAGGATTTTTCGTCCTTATATATTGATTAAAGATACTTTATCAATCGTGGGCAATGCCTTGATTCTGCATTTGCTATCACTTGAAACAGGACAAGAGGACTATAACCGATTGAGACCTTTAAGCTATCGTGGGGCAGATGTTTTCATACTGGCTTTCTCTCTCATTAGCAAGGCCAGTTATGAAAATGTTTCTAAAAAGGTGGGAATTTAACCGGACTAACTTCAGTACTTCTCCAGTTCAAACCTCTTATTTGTCTGTGAAGCTACTATGATTAATGAATTCATAGTTGGCTTCATTTGCAGTGGATTCCGGAATTGAAACATTATGCTCCTGGTGTCCCAATAATTCTCGTTGGAACGAAGCTTGGTATATTTTTCTTTTAAATGTTGATTCTGCATTTGTAACTTCCTTTCTTCATTTGGGTGTTCTTCTGGATGTGCTGTTTAGTGTTGACATAGGTGTTTATTTCATTACCTACTATTTACAAGGTTACTTGATTGCTTGATGGCTTGGCTGGCTTCTGTCATTTTTTAATAAATTCTGTTGGAGTTTGGCTCTATTAGAGTTTCTATCAGGCAGTAGCAGTCTTGATAATTTTTATTAATCACATCAGTGTGGAAGGTTATGGATACTAATCAGGTCATTGTCTTGGGTAATTTCTAAAGTCATGGGGGAAGATTAGGATGTGTTTAGTACATCAAATTTTATTAGCGTCTATGTCTTGTGACACATGACACCGCAAATAAGTCCACAGAAACATTGTTGACTTCGTCACATATTTTGCCAATGACCCAATTCTCTATTGATTGTGGTGATATATTCTCACTTCATTGATTTTTTTATGGGTTAGATCTTCGGGATGATAAGCAATTCTTTATAGACCATCCTGGTTCTGTGCCCATTACTACTGCCCAGGTAAAGTTTTTCTTGTGGCAGTCTGATTGAGAAGTGGGTGTTTTCGTTTGTACTCCCAACCATTATTGGCATTGATTTTCTTTGAAGGGAGAGGAGCTAACATAGCTTATAGGTGCACCTGCTTATGTTGAATGCAGTTCGAAAACACAGCAGGTTTATTTCTTGAAGTTAATATTTCCTTGCATGTTTATAAAAGTTATAGAGCGTTACAACTGAGCGATAATATTATCTTTGTTGGCAGAATGTAAAAGGAGTTTTTGACGCAGCCATCAGAGTTGTTCTTCAACCACCAAAGCAAAAGAAAAAGAAGAGCAAAGCACAAAGGGCCTGTTCCATATTGTGATTTAAGTAGGCGCAAAAGGTCACAAATTCCATGCTGCCCACATTTCCCTCCTTATCTTCCTGCTGATCCTGAAGAAACTCAATCGTTGCCTCAACTAACAACAATTGGGTTCTCTATGAAGAATCAGCTTGCTTTCGATTATTCTGGATCTCTGATCGTTGAATTACATGATTGTCAACCTCCACTCTTAACTTCTGGTTTTGATGTCCTTTTTTGTATTAACAAGATTGGAATATTCGGAAAGACAACCCTCCCTTATATGGATTCTATCTGTTTTTAAGGGCTTGGATGGCTTATGCTGTCAATTACATTCTTAAGTTTATTAGCAACTTACTAGTTTATGATAAAGACGAAATATATGTTGGGCTTATAGCAGTTTATTTGATGTGTCTTGCTTGATTGTATTTGATGTTGATATCCGGCTTCCTGCTTGTTTACTGTGATGATGCCTCTCTTAAATTCTTCCCGTGACCGACAGGTAATGTGCATGTGCTTTTCCAAACGTGACTGTTACTTTTTCTAGGTTACAGTATTCAGAATTTTGTCGTGGACCTCTAAGCGTGGATCGCTCTCCCGGACTTGGGTCACAGGTGATGATTTATAGTATACCATTTCATGTTACAGCACAGTAATCCTAAACTTAAAGGTTTATCCTTTCCTGTCCCCATGGACAACTAATAGCTTCAAATACCACCCATTCAATGAATTCAGATGTGAATGAAGGCTTTGTTCACATCGCATTTCGAGATAATAAACAAACTCTTCATTACAGTCTGATGCTTTGATAGGTCGGGTTGTGAACAGTTGAATCTTACAATTTGGGAGTAGATGACCATTGCATTGCATCATTTACCATAACCAAAACCTAAAAGGAAAATGTGTCAATTTCCCTTGATTATCAACAAAATGTTGGTAAGTTGTGATTATGGCCCAAATCAGCTTATGTTTGCTTCGGAGTAGCAAGCATGAGCCAAATTGCTTTCATCTCCTCGACGGAGTCTAAGATTTGAGCCCCTAATATCAAGTTTAGAGCTTATAAACGAAACGAAAGAGGATAAAATAATCAACCACAAAATTTAATTTGGTAGAATAATAATAAGTTATATATATTGTCTTAATTTGTTTAAGACTTACATTTATTTAAAAATAAAAAATTCTTATTAAAATAAGATTAAATTTTTATATTTTACTCAGGAGCCTTTTTAACTAGAATAAGAATTCTAAGAACTTCTATAAATATGTGTATAGACATTAGGTGTGATTCTTTGTTTCAAAGATAAGATATTCTAAATTTTGATCCATAGACATTAGCAGTCATTCTTTGTTTCTTACCCTCCATTACTTGTCTATCCCCTAATTTTATTCAGCCATATCAAACCCTAAATTTTAAACAAAATTTTCCATCAATTAAAACCTAAAATTTCAATTAATCCAATCTTGAAAATTGAAGAACCTAAGTTGAAATTTAGACTTGAAATATGATATTTCAGCAACCTAACAACACTCAATAGCCCATGTTTTCTAGTTTTGTGAGGTTTAGCTAATAATTGATATTTCTTCTGTTTGTTCTACATCAATTTAGTGTGAGATTTTTGGTTCATGATGACAACATGTAGTGAAAAGTCAAAATAATATTCAATAACTTAAGAGTCAGAAGAAATACTTTTGAATATTGCAAAAAAAATTAGGCATCGACAATCCTCATTCACTAGGCATTCCAAAAATAAACTTATATATTACAATTCCCACAAGAAACTATGCTTGACAATTTTTAGAGAGATTTGAAAGCTTTGAAACCCATTTCTTAAAATCAAAACTTCCACAAGAAATAATTGTACATACCAATAACCCAAACTTAATGTTGAACATGGCGAGTTTGCTAATAAGCAAGACGAAGAGATTTTTATTAATAACAATACCCAATAAAAGGAAAAATCTTTGTTGAAAAAATATATAATAATTTTGGTTCCTCATATTTAGTAGCCACTGCCTCAAAGAAAGTGTTTATTTTGCATTTTGAAATTATTGGCACCTCTCCTTCAACTGATTAATTAGAATCTTACGTGTAAAAGGTGATCAGGTACTTGAAGATATAGATAATTTGACAGTGGTACATTATCATAGTAATAAAGTTGAAGAAAAGAGGAAGGAAGCGTATTTTTAGCAAATCCTAAATTCGGTACAATTAAACAAGTTAAAATACTTAAATAGTAAGCTAAACCACCTTAAAAATAGGCTATAACACTTAAATAACAAATCATAACACTACACACGCTGAAGGAATAGGACAATCATCTAAAATAATTAAATAGGAAGTTGAAAAGATTAACTTGCAATTCTAAAGGGTTTCAAAGGTTGTTGGCTCAAAACTTGATGATATCCTTGATTTTAGGAAAAATAATAAATCAGAACATTGAAGATTACTTTGTAGTGACTGATAAAGGAGAAGAAGATTTGAATTTTATTCAAATTCAACATAACTTATGAGTAAAGGAGAAGTTGTGAATGCACTTGCAAAGTTAAAATCCAATAATGACGACTAGTTAGTCTATTTGACTATAAGAAGCCGCAATATATATGCTTTTGATGCCAATGTTGTAGAGAAGTCATGTGAAACTATTTGCAAATACAACGGACAAGACTTATGATATTGTCTAATTTACTAAACCTTCTTCAAAGAAGTTGTTCATCTCTATGGATTACTTTTAACCATCTTCTTTGATCATGATGTGAAGTTTATAAGTTATTTTTGGATATCTATATGGAAAAATTTAAACACCAAGCTTTAATTTTCAAGTTCTTTCCATCCCAAAATCGATGACAAACAAATAGAAGCTTAAGGGTCTTGTTAAAATATTTGGATAGAGATAATATGAATAATTGGGCCTAATTTTTCCTGCAATAAAATTTGCATACAATTCTATAAATAAGTCAACTAGTAAGAGTATTTTTGAGATAGTTTCGAGAGTTCAACCTAGAAAGCATATTGATATGGTCCTTTACCACAAACAACACTAGTTAGTGTTAAAGATGAAATTTTTGCATAACATACGTGGGATATCTTTAATGAGGTATGAAAAAAGATAATACCAAGCAACTTGACTTATAACGAACATGCTAATCAACATCCTTGATTAATGAAATTCAATGAAAGGGATATGGTGATTGTAAGGATTCACCTAGAGAGTTTTTTGAAAGGAAAATATAAGAAACTATATTCATAGAGTGTTAGACCATTTGAAATCCTCAAAAAGAGAAGTGTTAAGGCTTATGTTTTAGAACTACCAAGTGATATGGAAATCATCCGTATCTTTAATTTTGTATACTTAACTATTTATCATAAATATGGTGGTACCTAATTTCCTATCATAAGTATGGTGGTACCTAATTATAGCCACGAGAGTTGGTGGTTTCTTGTTAAGTGAAAAGGAAGATAAAATTTTGATAACACTTGAATTTTAAAAATTGAATTTCAAAAGTTAAATGCAAACTTATACGAGAAATATTTTTTACATTCTACATTAAGGACAACCTCAAACAAGTTAGGGAGAATCAATGCAAAAGTGCTTAGAATTCATAAATGAAATAAAAGAGGGTAATTAGTTAACCATAAGCTTTAATTTGATGGAATGAAGAATGAGAAGTAAAGTGATAGCAATGGCAACAAAGGCTGAAAATCACTTTATACTAAGTTTTCCTTACTAGATAAGGAATAATAATAAGTTAGATATATTGTCCTATTTTTTTAAGAGTTGAGCTTATTTAATAAAGAATCTTTATTAGAATATGATTAAATTTTAAAATTTTAGTTAAGAACCTTTTTCCTACTAGGATAAGGATTTTAAAAACTTCCATATATACATGTGTACTATTCAATAATAAGATATCTTGATTTTTTAATGAAAATGAATTTTCAATTATAAGGTTTAATGCTTCCTTCTAAGAGTAATTTTTAGACCTTATGAATGATTTCTAATTTACTATCCTTTATTACTTGCATATCTCACTAAAATTCTACTCGTATGAAATCCTAAAAATTATAGCCTAAATTTTCATCAATCAAATCGTAAAATTCTAACTAGTCCAAAATTAAAATTCCATCATCTTAAACTAAAATCAATGCCTAAAATATGATATTCTAGTAGCCTTATCAACATTCAACAATTCATATTTCTTAGGTTCTGTGAGTTTTAGGAACTAGTTAGTATTTCTTCTATTATCCTACATCAAATGGGCTCATATTTTTCACTAACGGTGTTGCCTTTGTGTTTTTGGAAATGAAGCATTAGTAGCTGAATTTGGAGTGCCAAAGTCACTTTGCATCTCAATCATAATCAAGTTGACTAGGCTCTAAATTAAAGCCTCTATAATGTTACTGTTACAAATGAGAGGCAAACAACTAAAATTGTCCTTATTTAAGAGAGGGATAACTCTCTAAATATTAAAGAAAAGGAAAAACAAAGGAAAGTGTTCCCTTCTTTTCATTCTTTTCATTATGTTTAAATACATAGAGATAGTAGGTAATAATCTACAGCTAGACGTAAGGATCAAAAGACACTTGCTAATAACTTTTATTTAGCTTATCTATAATATTATCTATATTTTCTCTATAATATTCTTAAGTTGATATAAATTCTTTCATCAATCCAGGTGTTGATTCTTATGCTTAGACTTAGAAGCATTTAGGCCTGGTACAAACAACTCATCTCCTTTATTAGCTATTTGTGTCCTATCCCCATCTAAATTACCAAGCCCACTCGTATTACTGCTTAACTTATAAAGATTGAACTTGCCCTCAAGGTCAAAATTTGGATATGTTGTTTTACAGGAAACTATGGTTTCTTTTATTACCTCATTTTTATTTTGTGAGTTCTACTGGACTAAGATATGAGTTTACAGTTTGTAACCCTTCATGTCTCCAAAACTTGTATTAGCATTTAAAGGGGTTGAGAACCCAGAGTAATCGGAGGCAAAGGGCAATAATGATGCCTATAACACCCTCTATATGGAACCTACAACCACCCACACATATAGTAACCAAATTCTTGTACATGTATTAAAGGTATACAATTTTATTCAATGCTACACATATACACATTATAAAACTCCCCAATGCTTAACATTATCATCTAACAGTAGTAATACATCTTTACGTTTACATGGTAATCCAAAAGAAAACATATACTTTCCTTTCTTCATTACATGTGCAATCATCTGTAACTAAAAGAAGTTCCAAAAGAACTTTTTCTTCTATCTGTTGGCCTTGGTACCTGGAGATGTTTCTTGTACCTCACTCCTATAACTTAGACCTACACGGATTAACACTTGTGCTAAACTTAAAATCTTAGTGTAGAAAACACTTAGTTTGGATGACCACTCACAGCAATCATCCGCCAAGCACACTCATTTAAAAATATCATAACTTATATACTATAAATTCACATTTATAAACCAAACTTTGATATTTAATGCTCATGTAATCAATGATGGCATACTTAAGTAAAGTACATAATGCAAATATGCTTCAACATATTATCCATATACCGAAAATACAAATTTGTAAGCCAAATATTGATATTCAAAACTCATTGATAAAAATTATCAATATAATTGTACATCATTACAATCAATACAAATGCTCATCAATACCAATTATTCATATTGTAATGTTGTATTTCTTATTTGTGACTGTTAAGTTTCCTTTTTATGTTAAGCCTGGACATTTTTTATAGGTGTGGATAATGGGTTCTGTGGATATCGAAAGATATCAAACTGTGGATACCTGAAGGTATCGAACTGTGGATACCCGAAGGTATCGAACTATGGACACCGGTGGTGTCAAACCGTAGCAGCTGCACTGTAACCCTATAGGCGTGCCTATCTATCCACAACCAAGGCAATAAAGTAGGCACTATAGCATTTCCTTTAACCATTTGCAAATTTCACAATTCATATATTATCAAATAATATTAAATATATTTCAAGTCATAAAATCTAGATTTGCATTTATACATGCAATTCATGGCTTATCACCATTAGAAGGGTATCAAAATCACACTTTTATAATCATACTATACACATATGAGTAATGAATATGTACACAAATCATTTATGTACATGTAAATTTTCTTTGGAATGCGTTATGCTCAATCTTTTATTCGAATGTTCAGTCTCCCAATTGACATGTGGTAAGTCCTATTTCATTTATTTCTAGGCATTTGAAAATTTTCATATTTCGGATAAGATGCGGTAGAAATTGGAAATAAAAACCATGTCATGGTCGCGACAGACACTCTCTCCATTCATACCACTATTTGTTCCTTAATATGCATATAGAAAAGTTAGAATTGGGTTTCAAGGTCTTCTACAAATTTTTTCCTCTATGTATATAAATTCTATATCACTAATAATCAGACCAATTGGACTTCTAAATCATAAGAAATAGGCAAATATCACAAGCTGTTCTAAAACAAGGGCAACATTAGGTCACCTTTTTTGATCTCAATTTTAAAGGTCATATAGCTAGGATTAGGTTAGAGTTCCTTATAGAAATATTTATCTCTATGTCTTAGGTTTCATATGAAACTAAAATCACACAATTTGGAGGTTTGTAGGTTGAGTTACAACTCAAACAATGTGACTGACTCAAACAAGCCCTAGATAGAATTCCACTACATGATACTCTCTTGTCATATACAACTAGGTTCATGCAAAGTAACACCAAAGCAACATCCCAAAAACAATTCCACATCCAAATGAATCTTTATATCCATTCAATCATACACAAATACATAAATCAACTAAGGAAGTCCCAAACCTCAAAATTGACAAAGTAGGTCTTCTATTGCCTTTCCATCCCCTCCTCTTTAGCTTTGCTTGACTTACAAACTAGAAACACCAAAAAAATACCTCTCAATCCCACTTTCAACCTTATAATTTCATTCCTTCATAACCATAGTAAGAAGAGACAAAGGTGAATAGAAAATTCCTAACTTTTACCTTGATTTTCACTTAAGATTGGCTTGATTTCTTACATGAAAAATAATGGGATGAAGAAGGTGAAGTGGAGAGGAGAAAAATCTAAACATAGAACCCTTAAAATGTCGTGCATGTCCCCCTCTCCATATGCCCATTCTGGAACTTTCAATACTCACACATATGCTTAATTCCTATTGGACACACATGCTTTATTATTATTGGTCACATATGCCTTAATCCAATTAGTCCATGTGTTGACTTTAGAAAAATTGCATATTGGTCCTTTTACTTCCCACATTGGCCTACAATCTTATCAATTAATTTCATTCCACTATGTCTTAATTTTCTAATGTAATAAATTTCATGTAATTATTCCAAGAGTTATACTCAAAACACTACAAACTGTTCGAAAACAAGGACAATAGCTATAACTTAGCTTCAAGCCAAAATTTAAAAATCTTAGAGGCACAATATAATTTTGGTTCCCTTATGAAAGTTTTAGATCTACGTATCTAGTTTATTATTCAATTTGGAGGTCTACAGGCCAAGATATGGCTGAATTACAGAAATATGTTCAGTGAAACCTATCCATTCAGCGAGGTACATATCCCAAATCAACTAACTTCAGTCTTATCATACAAAAGCAACACAAAAATGCATCCAATTTAACCAAAAATTCCATAATAAAATGGATACTTCTTCTACCAATTCCCCTTACATCACATTCACAAATGCAAGCAACATATCAAAAATTTCCAGACATATTTCATATCTAATTATGTATGTCCATGCCAAAACGAACAAATTACCCATTAACCCATGTCTTTTACATTAAGTACCATAATGTCTCTTACTAAGATGCACTTAATTCATTATGTTCACTTCTCAACACACCCTAAACATGCTATAATACTTCCAAGGTATATGTTGGGACGTTACAATGCCTTGACATGCTACAGTAACATTTCAAATAGGAAACGTAGAACATGTGGTGAATCTTCACCTTTGGAGGAAGCTCTAACTTATTAGATACTTTCTAATTCTAATAAAGAATGCTAAACATACCATAAAATGCTTTATAAGATTTTTCAATAGCCTTTTAGAGATAGAGATTTGTCCATATGGAGCCAATCTTAGGTAAAACCATTCTCTTACTTCAAAAATCTGACCTTTAAAATGAAGGCCCGCTTGTTTTTTCATGCAATGGCAAGCCCCGAGCAAGATTTATGTTGATCTAGGCTAGCACCTATTTTCTCTAGTTTAGGGTTTCTACAAAACCAAAATTTTTAGTGTTGCTCAGGTTAAATGAAGGGAAGGATGAAGGTGGAAGTCCGTAGAAGGCTTAAAATGGAGACACATCAAAAGACGAGTGATCAATTATATTGTACTAGTATTCAAGGAGATGTAAAAATCGAGACCAGTACCGAGGGTTATCATACACAAAGCACTGAAGGTATGTCTTTAAATATTAGGTCACCACTTTTAACTATCCGTCAGTTTACAGATTATAAGTGGTGTTATAATTGAGAATAATCCTATATTATAGAAATAATTCCCACTAAAAGTTACTGAGAAAGATAGGATCTCTGTCACTAATTATAGATTTAAGGATCCCCTATAATTTGTAAGTTCTCAATAAAAGCTTAGATGCTGGGGTTGAAACTATGTAGTGATTACATAATGATAAAAGCGTACATATTTAGTCAAAAGGTCAAACAATAACCCAAATAGAGGTTAAAAAAAACATGAAGGAGGAAGGTGAGTAATACAATCCATAATAATTTCATCGTCGACTTGTTCAATGGTAGTAAAGGTTGTAATTGGTCATAGGACTTTTATGTGGAACAATTGTTCTATTGACATATATAACATTTAGAAATAAGTCTTTAACATCTTTATATAATCTAGACTAATAGACAATCGTTTCAAGGCGGGAAACTGTGGCTTTAACTTCAAAATGGCCAACTATAGGTGAAGTATAAAATTCTAGTAGCAAAGGAGGTTGAAACATTAATTCAAGAGGTATATAGAGTTTGTCTTAAAAATATTTAGCCTATCTCTATAAGTGAAAACTTATTGCATTTTATAATATGAATGGAACTTTTATATGATATATTAGTATAAGGGATGATGGAGATAGAACTCACGCAATTGATCAAACAATTAAAGTTGTGTGAAGAATGGTTGCAAGGATAAGAACATTAGGGGAAGGAATCTGAGAGAGTATTATCCACGTTGTTACCTTTACCAGGATTATGTCAAATCTAAAAATCAAATCCAAATAGTTTATTAACTCATTTATATTGTTCTAAAGTATGAATAGTTTAGGTTAACAAAATTTTAAGACTCCTTTAATCATTATAAATAATAAACTTGCGTACCAAAAAAATGGTGTGTTTTTTTGTAGCTTATATTATGATGTACCTCTCCTGGATAAAAGCAATGGTAGACTGCATAGGGAACAAATTTTTTTAAAAGAAAGTAACAGGAAGAAATTTTTAATTAAGATAACTCCAGTAACAAAATTAGATGTGTCACACTCTAGGGCAAAAAGTTATGCAAAGTCTAGATGATGTAATATTGGTGTAGTGTCATAGAGGTTTGAGTTTTTGAAAAGCAGTATAAGCAGTAAGAGACCATATAAACTAACTATGCTTCAACAACTCTATAAGGGCATTAGTAACAGAGGTATATTATTGTACAAAACGACAGTGATAACTAGTCAATCTAAGAAACTTGTGGAGTTCAATGTGGGTATGTTGTTTAGGTTAATTACTAATGGCCTAAATTTTCAAGAGATCTATGCTAACATCATAAAATATAATATGCCTTAGGTAATCAAAAAAGGTCACATTAAAAGCATATTTAGAAAACTTAACAAAAAATTAATGATAAGAAAGTAATTGCAGAATAACTTATAAATGCACTAAATGCTTGAACAAGGGATGACTATAGACTAGAATATCATCAAAGATAACCAATATAAATAGCATAAAAACTCTACTCTAGATAATTTTCTAAACTAAATGGTAGAACGAGGAACTCAAAATGGCCTTCCACAATCATAAACACAGTCTTATGAATGTCCAAATCCGTCATATGGATCTAGTGATAACCAAATTATAAGTCAATACAATAGAAAAACTTAGGTCCATGTAATTCATCCATCAATTTGTCCATAGTCGGAATAGGAAACCTATCACGAATTGTTAAATCTTTAAGTGCATGGTATCCAACATAGAGATGTGAAGTGCCATCCATTTTCTTGGCCAATAAAATTGGTGAAGAAAATGAACTATTATTAGGTTTAATACATTTAGAGAGCTTATCCCTAATAATTTTAGTCATTTTCTCTTTTTAATAATGAGGGTAATGGTAATGCTTAACATTCACAAGGAAAGAATAGATTTTACGTGAATAAAGTAGTTATAGGGGTGCGAAGGAGGTAGTATTTTAGATATACCAAAGATAAAAGAATAAGAGCGTAAATGGATAATAAATCTCAGTGTAAAGTAGTAGAAATATCTAGGTCTAAGGGGAAATATATAGGCATATTAGTGGTTGAGTTATGACTAAGGAGGGTAATGGCATATAAAGAGGGGTAGTGAATCCATATGAATTAACAAACGAGTCTGGTTATGGGTAGAGGGGCACGGTAAGAGTTTAGGTTCATTAGTGAGAGAAACTTATGGACCCTCAAGATAAAAGGTCATACAGGGCATAGAAAAATTGGATAAAACTGGACCAAGTGTGTACAACCTCTAGATGCCAATAACAACATCAACACCATGAATTAGCATGACATAAAAATGATTAAAAAATGCTATTGCCAAATAATAATTAGATTATTAACACACAATTATAAGCATGAATGTAGGCACCATTTCCCACCATAACAAAAAAAGTGGGAGTAGTATAGACTATCAACTGCAAAAATTAGTAACTCTAGGGTGGATGATATTAGGAGAGTTGCTAGAATCCACCAAGATTGAAATAAAGTGGCTTAAAAAAAACTTATCATACTTAAAGTTAGAGGAGAGAGTGAACTAGTTAGTGCATCTGTAGAAAGTTAAAAATGCAACAAGTTAGGATTAGGTAGCTTAATCAGGGGTAGGAAGGGGACGGAGAAGAGTAGGTAACAAAGTGTATAAAATATCATCAGTGGGATTAGGATGGTTAGGTGGAGTATCGTCATCATCATCAAGAATAAGCCTTACATTTATAAGTAGGGCTAATTTTTTTTATCATAATTGAAAGAAAGGCCCTTAAATTATTGTTTTTTGGAGTAAGCTTATAAACAAGAAAAGGTAGGGCAAGTGCATGTCTTGAAAGAGCTTGTAATCATAGGAATGGTGTAGAAAAAGGAGAAAAAGGTGTATTGGATTTTCTGGTATCATTAAATTTATCTTCCAACAAATTTTTGATATCAACAATTTTTGCAACACAACTAACTCATATTGTATATTAGCCCTTAATCCCAAACTAAAGTAGTTAAGAATTGAATCAGCAAGCATACCCATAATCTTATTACATAATCATTAAAATTAAGCTAATAATCACTTATGGAACCTGTTTAGAGCAAGTTGAATAGTGTAGTTTAAGGATTGTCATAACTCGATGGTCCAAAACACATTTCAAGTGCCTATGTAAAAGCTTCCTAGGTAGAAATCTAATGATTCATGAATGTCCACTTGAACTAAAACTACATTGCATTTTTTGTAAAAAGCAACAACCTTTAAGAGCTACTCAAGTTGAATTTTGTTATAGGAGAAATATTGTTATGCCTGAAAAATCCAATCAATAAGAGTAGAACATCAAAATAAGGCATACATATCTTAGAATGTTTAGGGAAAAATATGTACTAAAAGAGGGAAAGGAGGTTGCATTGGAAGAGAAGGATTGATTGGAAGGAATAGGATCAAAAAGATGAGGGTGAAGTATTATGAGAGATACTGGAAAAAGAGGCATTTTTAAAAGGTGAAGGTTATGTAGGTGGTTGGGTAAGGGCCAAACCAATTATATGTGAATGTTAATTTAAAACAATAATAAGAAAGGATTTTTGTTATTGCTCAATATTTTGCAGTATTGCAACTTATTGTTGATTAATTAATAAAGTAAGCTTTGTATTAATTATTAATTCAACGTTGCTTAGCATCCATATGCTTATCAAACATAGTAACAATAACATTAATGGCTTAGTCTAGTTTAGGTAGCTTAGAAAAGAAGCAAACAAAAGTACTAGTTAATAAGAGGCAAATAACTAAAATTATCCTTATTCAAGAGAGTGGTAACTCTCCCAATATAAAAAAGGAAAAACAAGGGAAATTCTTCCCTCCTTATCATTCATTATCTCAAGTTTAAATACAAAGCAATAATAGATAATAACTTATATCTAGATCAATGGATCAAAGGAAATTTGGCCAACTACCTTTACTTAGCAATCTATAATATTCTCTAGAATATTCTTAATTTATTATAAAACATGTCTTCCATCCAAGTTTCTAAGTTTTATGCTTGGACTTTGAAGAACTTGGGCTTGTTACAAATAACCTATCTCTTTTAATAATTGCTTGTGACCCATCATCATCAAATACCAAGCCCACTCATATCATTTTCCCTTCTCAAAGAAATAAAGATACCTTGAAGGAAATAAAAAAATTAATTTCCATTTCCAAGTATTAAGCAAAAATATGATTTTAAAAGAGAAATCACTCAATTAGAAATAAAGTGAGTATCAAAGAAGTAGATGCTTTTTGTTCAAAAAATAATCATCTAGTTGACTTTTATATTAATTGATGGTTTAAAACAAAGTGATACAACATAGCCAACAAAAATAAGTGAGTCATTTATAGATTGTATTGATTTTTATCATTTTCTTTATTTTACATTTTTCATATTCTTTTATTGTTTTAAGAATTAAATGAAAGGGATTGATTTTGGTATTTGAAGTTTTTTTAAATGGCATTTGGATATCATTGAAATTCATTATAAAAAGATTGGTAGAGTTAAAAACAACTTAAAGTGTTATCATATTTCAAGCCCGACACTTTAGCTCTCTTAACCTTTTATTATAGATTTTTGGGTATTATGTAATTTATTTGTTTTATTTTCTATTATGTGTAGTTCATTATAATCATATTCTAAAACTAAATAATATCTCATTTGGAATTAAGGGTTCAAAGCAAATGTGCTTTTCTAATATTAGCTCAAACCTAAAGTGAATTTAAAATTAATCATTTTTTGTTTTACTTATTATTTTATCAATTGTTATGAATTTAAAATTAATCATTTTTTGTTTTACTTATTATTTTATCAATTGTTAAATAATTGTATAATGTAAAAATGGGAAATTAACTCATTCAAACAAACCATTAGGAGGCAAGAAAAGATTAATAGAATTAAGCTAAGTAATAAGCCTGTTAAAACCTCAAACAAAATAAAGTTTAAGGTCTTCTAGACATCTTTGTATTTGTTTTAGGCTCTAGCTCAAATAACAAAATCCTATATAGCCAACCAAAAGTTTTAGTTCAGCTCTTCAGCCTGCCTCTTTTAAACTTGTAATTAAGATTATGTAATTTCAAACTCTCCAAATTTACAATTCTTTTCAGAATTAGGTAACCACTTAGGCCAATAAAATAGGGTGGCTAATATCTTTCCTATTTTATAGTTTGGTCATTGAACTCTTTTATAGTAAGGAGTTATAGTTACTTTTCTTAGGTTTTGTCTATCTTCTTTTAGTAAGTTAGAATGACGACTCTATTATAATTTTATTCAATATTTAGCCTTATCCTTATTTAGGGAGTTTAAAAATGTGAACAATAATAACCATACAATGGTTAGTTCATTCTTAAGTTACAAAATTTCACTTCTACGAGACACTCATCAAGTGCTCTCCTTTACCTCGTTCCTGTTTCCCCACATTTTTCCTTGCTTTGTCCACTAAATCTCACCTTCTCCTATTTGCTTTCCTACTTGCTTTCTCTTTCTTACTCTCTCCATTTTCATCTTCTTTGCCATTCTTTTGTAGTTTGCCAAACTCTCAGCTATAATTCCTTTAAGGGCAATTTTTTCCTTTCTCTTTTAATTTTCCTGTTGATGCTTTCATTACCATTTTCGATAACGGTAATTCAAAAGACTTCCTGTCAAAATATGTTCTTTTGCCTCTTTTATACATGTAGCTTGCTTTGTCTCTTATCATTTGAACAACTTCCAATAGTCAATTTCCTCCTCTATCCCTACAAGCTCCGTCTTTTTCTTTGTAAGCTCCTATAGAGAAATCGGAGGCTAAAGCTTAAAGTCAAAGGAAGAGTTGGAAGTAAGTTCTTAGAGAGTAAGAGGACTCACTCTCCATTATTGCAAACCTAATGATGAGGATAGTAGATTGGTTGTTTCCCCTAAGCCAAAATTTCTCCAAGCTAGTGTTAGAACTTAGGAAGCGATGCTAGTGGGCTTTTTCATAGATAAGGGACCTCCCTTCCCAACATTAAAGAAATAGGCAATGAACTTGTTGAAAATATAGGATTGGTGGATATTCTGCTATATGAGGATGACCTAATCCCCTTCACTTTCTCTTCTAAATCTCAAACACTAAAGGTGGTGGAGGAAGGGCCTTGAAATATTGCTCAATTCCCCATATTCCTTCAACAGTGGTAGTCAGGGACTTAATTAGAAAACATCAAACAACAGTTCATACTTTTATAGGTAAACTCCACAATGTTCTCCTATAATATTGAAAACTAAAGGCCTAAGAATAGTTGTAAGTTTCTTGGGAAAGCCCATAAGTATGGATGGTAATACTATTAGAAGGAGGAGAATATCATATACTTACTTATATGTTGGTGTTAATATCTCCAAGAAGTTGCTTGATTATATTCTAGTAGTAAGATTAGTTTTTAATAGTGATCTCCATGAGGACAACACCATTCCATTGCATAAAGCTCAAGGTAAGAAGTGGTTGCCTATTGATAAAAAATTCAAGAAAAGGGACTTTAATGAACTTCTGGGAATAGAGGAAGAGGAAATAGAATTTGTTTTGAATTCAGGGAAGCTTGATGGTGAACCACTAACATTTGTAAAGTTTCAACCCTCGTGGGACACAAATAAAAACCAAAATGTGGAACTACAAGATGATAAGGGAGAAAAAAAGGCAAGAAGAAAGTTGTTTATAAGGACCAAATTTTAAATCAAGATCTGGAAAGAGCATAAATAGAGAAGAGGGAAGTGGATTAGCAAGAATAGAAAATCCCATCCCCAGTTATCATCCCTGGAAGCTAGGGGACAACAAAGGTAAAAGGTCCAAAGATAAAACCTTTGCTAAATGACTATAATCTCATAGAATGTTAGAGGTTTAAATTGCCCTAATAAGCTACTAGATTTGATAAATTCGTTTACAATGAGAATCAATGGATTATTGCACTTTGGAAACTAAAATTAGACTAGCAAATATTAATAAATTAAAAAGGTTATAAGCTGAATGGAGATTCATCTCCAATCATCAAGCTCTTAATTATGTTAGAATAATCACTGGTTACAATCCTAATCTTGTGGACATTAAAATTATTGAATATAAGGTATAAGTCATGCATATGAAATGACATTTCATTTAAGAGAATGCTGGTATTTTCTTTTTATGGTTTACAGATCTAATTTAGCATTTCAAAGGAAGGAATTATGGGATATTGTCTTGAGGTTTTAAAGGAGAGTCTCTAGTCCATGGTTGGTTTGTGGAGACTTTAATTCCATATTATACAAAATTGAGGTTAAGTGACATTTTAATTTGAGAAACTTTTCAGGAGATTTCAGGAATTGTGTTAAAAGTTTAGGAGTTACTGATCTCAAGTATGAAGGTTGAACTTTCACTTAGTGTAATAAGCAAGCTTCTAAAGGGTTTTTAAGGAAAAAGTTAGATAGGGCCTTGGTAAACCAGCATTGGATGTCCCAATTCCCATAAAGCAATTCTACTTTCATGAATTCTCTCTTTTCTGACCACTCTCTAATTAAAATTGAGGATGTATTTTAGAGGCCAAAAGGGATGCATCCTTTCAGGTTTAATAATTTTCCAGCTAGTGAAGATGGCTTCTAGGAGTCTTTAAAGAGAGTTATGTAGGTATTTATACTTGGTGCTTTTACAATTTAGGTGTATATAGAAGTTGAAGGCTATTAAGATTACTAGTACATTGCAAGCTATCTTTAAGGCCAAAGAAAAGTTAATTATTATACAAGCTTCACTCTCTACTAATCTAAGCAACTCAACTCTCCTAAACATTAGAAAACTCATGTTAAAGACTATCTACAAGCTATTAAAAATCACTCTAACTCGTTGGAGAAAAGGGTCATAGTGAATTGGATCAAATAAATAGGTTCAATTTTTCTTCAACTTCATTATCGCTAAAGGAAATCTCAATAAAGTTTGCTTTATCCTCACTCAAGATGGTAGAAGTCTTACTCTGTAGTTAGGTCTCTTTAGGGAAGATAACGGATACTTTAATAACTTCTATGGGATCTCTCAAGTGACCTCTTCTAATATTCAATCTCTAAGCTCCTTCATTAAAAAGAGGATCATTGATGACGAAGTTGTTACTATTATTAATATTGTAGATAATACTAAAATTGAAAGAACTATATTACAGATGAATGCAAGGGAGTTTTTTTCTTTCAAAAATCCTAGTAAAAAATTGTCCATTACTAAAAGGAGTTATGCTTGAATTTTTCTTTATTGGTGTATTGTTAAAGGATCTTAATAAAACCTTCATATGTTTAGCTCCAAAGTTGGTTAATCTTACTTCTTTTGAGGATTATAGACATATAGCCTACTTTCATAAAGTGATTCCCAAAATCATTGCAAATAGACTTAAACTAGTCTTTAATCAGTGATAACCAAAGTGCTTTCATACAAAGCAAATAGATTGGGGATGACATTTCTATTGTTCAGGAACTATTAAAAGGCTATTTAAGGAAAAAGTCCCTGATGAATTGTTAAATTAAGATTAATTTCAAGAAAGCATTTGACATCATAGAATGGAAATTTGTCCTTTAGCTACTAGAGACTATAGGATTCCTAAATAAATTTATTAGAAGGATTGCAGCTTGCATAACCACAACTTCTTTCTCAATATTGATGAATATAACTCCATTTGGTCTATTTAAAGGGGTTAAAGGCCTTAAAGATGAGGATCCTATCTCCCTATATCTCTTGATCTCGTTTACGGAGGCATTTACACTTTTATTAAATCACAATGTTGCAAATAAAAATAGATTCAAGTTACATAGTAAATGCAAAAAAGTCTCTCTAGTAAGCTTATTTTTGTTGATGATCTTTTGTAGTTTTGTTAAGCTTACTTAAGATTTGTACAAACTCTTATAACAACCTTGAAATAATTTAAGGAAATGTCTGGCCTAATTTTAGACTCTAATAAGAGCCATTCCATTTTGGATACAAGTGTTGAGCACACTTAGAGCCTAAAATTGTTGGAATTACTAGTATAAGAAGGAAACAACCTTCTCCCTTATATTTAGGCTTAAAAATTACTATAAGAATAATCTAATACAATGAATGTTATCCCTTGCATGAAATGATTTATAAAAGAATTGTCTCCTAGATAAGGCTATTTCATTTAGAGGAAATTGCAATTGATCAAATTAGTTTTGAACTCCTTGCATATTTATTAGAGTTCCAATTTGTTCCTTGCTAAGGGTTTCATCAAATATGTAGATAAGTAGATATGAAAATTCCTTTGGGGGCAATTACAACGTAGGGAGCCTTACTACAAAAGTATGTAGAAGGATGAAGAAAAGTTAGGAATAATCTCAATTAAAACTACCAATAAAGTGTTTATGCTAAAAAGACTTTGAAATGTAATACAAGACAAAGAGGCTTTATAGATTAGATGGTTGCTTAGTTATGTTCTAAAAGGTAAAAATTTGTGGTCCATCTCTCCTAGATTCTACCACTAGTCCTTAACTCAATTATTGAAGTTAAGGGATATCATAAAGCCAGGTATTTCATGTAGGATAGGAAATGGAAGCAAGGCATTCTTACGGTTTGATAATCAGACAGGTTATAACCCTTTAATTATAATCCATAAAGTAGTACAAGCCTGAAACAACTTCCCTACTAAAGCTAAAGTTAATTCACTCATTAAAGAATGACATATAAATGAGTTTCCTAGTTAGTTAAAGTATCTAACTGGAAACTATCTACCTAATCCTGAAATGCAATATAGCTATACATGGTTAAACTAACCCCCTAATAAGTTTAGCAACAAACTTTTGAGGGATTAGTTAGTTTAGAGGGGATAGGTTTTTAGTTAGCATAGTCTTACATGGAATAAGGCTCCTATGACTGGCACTTCACTTTTGATTAGCTAATAACCTTAAACTGATTAAGCATTATAGGCAGGTTCATCTATTTACAAATTGATGGAGGATTTGTGCTTTGTAATGAAAAAACGGAATTCAAATCTTATATCCTCTTTCAATGCAACTTTTTTATAACCTATAGAGTATAGTTAAAGATAAAGGTTCCTAAAATTTTAATGGGAACTCTTTATAAGATATACTAAAATGGTTGCAAAATCACTCAAATATGCCCAAAGAAAATATGGAGGCTTATCTGATATCTTTTGTTGCTTATGTAGAAAAATTTTAAAAGATTCTTAAACTTAGTGAGGAGCAAAGAGGAGGTTGTAGAGTTAATAGTGTTAAGGATAAAGGAGTAACTCATCTATTCCATTATGGTCAAAGATTGCAAAATTTACCTAGCTAAATCCTAAAAGATCAATTAACTTATTCCCCTATTCTCTTTATTACAATCTTGAAAGAGGGTTGTAACCTATTCTTTGTAGCTTGATTATTTGTGATTGGGGATGACTCCATTGTAGCATATTTTTTTTACATCTCTTTGTGATTAATTAAAATTTATTTTTAACTTTTCAAACAAAAAAATAATTATACAATGCCTCTCCTTTTCTCTTTCCATTGATTCACCATTATTGGTAACTCTAAAATACTTAAAAGACTAGAGCTCATACCCAAAAAATGATATCACAAAAACTCAACGTCTCATTTATAAAGCAAGAATGTAGCAAGAAATGTAGGAATTTCCTTCTAAGTATTGAGGTTAGAAAAAGCCCATACCACTCTTGCTAGCTTTGTGAGATTGGAAAATGAACATTTACGAAAGACACTGCAAATGTAATTGTAACAAAATTAAATCATAATATTCTAAAGTTATAAATCTAGTTTTGACTAATTTGATGTGAGAATTTTGGGATAACAAATGTTGGTTCACACTAAGAATCATCAACATATAGGGGAAAGTGGAAAACTCATAAAATGTTGGTTCATACTAGAAAATGACATTATTTTACTTATTAGCAACAAATGTTGGGTCACAGTGAAAATGACGCTATTTTATTTATTAACAAAATGACATCATTTGAACAAGCTTTATATGAGTCATTTGGGAGCTCGACCCTAGACATAAGCTAAAAATTAGGGAAAAAGTATGAATCTAATAAGAATTTTTGTTAAAACAAGTCAAATTCAATGACTTCGGGCTAGACCAAGTCAAATCTAGGCATAAATGCCATTCATATTGCAAATGTCAACTTAAGGTTATGATATTTTTTAAGATAATTACTAAGAGAGTAGACATTTTAATTAACATCAGAGACTAGGTTTTAGCCCAAGGATATGAATATCATACTATTCTAACTTGTACTAACCAAAATGTGTTGTAATGGTCAAAAAATGGTACTCAACATATCAATATTATTCGAGGATGCTATCAACCTTTTCATCTAGTATTGACTGGTGCTGATAATACCTAAAATAACAGTCAATACCAGTTAGAATTAAATTTTAATAAAGTGTATGGAACAAATTGGAAAGAAACAAAATTTACCTTAACTTTTAAACCTTAACATCTCTCCTTTGCCTTGTTCCCTCCTATGCTCACTGTCACTATCACCGGACCTCTCATCTTCTGCTATCTCCTCTCAGTAAATCTACCACCTCCTCTCCACCAGTCCACTTCTCCTTTTTGCTAATTCACTTCTCCTTTCCACCAGTTCGCTTTCCACTCAACTACCTATCACTCGCTAAGCATCTGTTGTCAGGTTGTTGCACCCATTAGGTCGCCACCATCAAATCACTGCCACCATTAGGCTTTGTGATACAAAGATTGCCTAAAATGGTGGTTTGATACAAAGATTGTGTATTAGCTAAAAAAATATGTGCAGGTAACTTGATATATGGAGCTTTATTCAAGTTTTAAAAGCTAAATGATAAGATTATTATATTTATCATAGGGAAACTTTATTCTATGTACAAGGATTATTAGATCTATTACAAGAACTTTTGAAATTCCGTGGTTTATACGGATTGAAAAATATCTTTAAATTAAAAAAAGGTTATAATGAGGTTAAGATAGGGAAAAAGACAATTCAATTAGAGGTTTTTCTGGATCATGTAAGATTTAGGTGATAAATGATTTCGGAGCAAGCTAGGGAGGGTTTGGGACACTCTTACTAGAATAATTTTGTAACTTAAAACTACCAACTTTAATGATATTACTCAATTTTGTTTTCTTTTTACTTGTACATAGAAAATATTTTATTTTTATTTTTTACCCATGGTTAAATATTAAGGACAAAAGAGATTAAAAATGTTGAAGTTTGTTATGGAAGAAGTTCTATAAATCTTATGTGATTGACAAATTGAGAATATCATTGAACACTATTTAATGATTTGCATTGTCAATTATATGCATATAAACGGGGCTTTTAAGATCTACCTTTTAGTATAACAATTGATGAGAATATACTCAATATAACTTGAAATTTTGAATGGTTAATTAATCATTTTTGTCTTTTTATTTTTTACAATAAAACCATTTTCATAATGTGCATTGCTAAAAGAAAGATGTACGATACAATAAATTTTTGTATATTTTTATGTACTTATATATAATTTTTTAGTTTCCTATACAATGTCGATTCAACTTTTTAGTATATCCAAATCTAAATTGTATCATCTACATTAGTGAAGAATCAATCTGAATTGTTATAGTTTTAACTCATAATAGGTAATGAATATGGTAATAATACCTTCAATACATTAGCTTTATAAATTTTACTTTTTCAAGTATTTGTACATGATTAATCTTTTTAGAATTGACTATTTAGTTTTTATAGTAAAGTAATGATGTTCAATATCAAATTTATATTTTTCTATTTGAAGTTGCTAATTTAATTTTAATGTATTTATTTATTTTACAGATAAATGGAGGAAAGTTTAAGTACTCTTAATGATTTAACCTTTTCAGGAAGTTTCAATAATCTAGTTTGGGCTCATGCTATATTGGTTCCTAAAATAAAGAATCATACCATTTGTTTATATTGCAACAAACATTTGAAAGGTGAAAAATCACCATATTAAAGAAGAATTTAGTTGATATCAAAGGTGATGTGAATCCTATAAGAAAGTTAGTTATGACATAAAATGGCTGATAAAAACTTTACTTAAAAAGTGACAAGATGAGAAAGATAGAAAGAAAAGATTGGACTATAAAATTGGTAGTGGAAGTTCTTTTGACAGTAGTCAAGATGATATTGGCAATGTTAAAGGTGGTGCTCCTACCTAAAAAGAAAGGATTATTGCACCAGATGTGAGAAAAAGAAGAAGGCATGTGTATTACTTTTTTTCTCTATGAATAATTGCTAGAGCTCAACCTTCAATTCTTAGTGCCTTATAATCTAAAGAAGCAACTAATAATGTGAACATAACAATGGCTAGATGGTGGTAAGGTGTAGGTGTATAATTTAATGCTACTCATTGTTATTATTAACAGCTTATGTGAGATACTATTACCTCTTATGGTTTAGGATATAGACCTCCTTCAATTAATCACTACAGAGGTGATCTTCATAATAACTCTGTTTGTAAAATAAAAAGCTATTTGGATGAAAGGAGAATAACTTAGGCAAACTTATGGGTGTTCATTCATATATAATGGATGGACAAATAGAAAACATAAGCTTATTATCAATTTTTTGGTTGATTCCATTAAGGGGACTATGTTTTTAAAGTTCATTGATGCATCTGGGCTTGTAAGAAATGTTGATACTTTGTTTGAAATATTTTATGAAGTTATGAATGGAATGACGCCTGAAAACATTGTATAATTCGTCATTGACAATAATTCTACTTATAAAGCAGCTAAAAAATGGTTCCAAAGTAGGTATATTCCTTTTTGTTAGACTTGTTATTCTTCACATTACATTAACCTAATATAGAAAATTTTAGAAGATGCTACATACTTTTTTATCATTGATGAAATTGTGTAAACAGTAAAAGAAGTGACTAAGTTCATATGTAATGGTATGAATTTGTGACGTTTTAGCATTACTAGATTTACGACTAATTTTTTTATCACTTCAATGTCTTGTTCTAATAAAGAAAGAGATAATACAAATGTTTACAAGTGATAAATGAGTTGCATCTCAGTATGCAAGGTCATCATCATCATCATCATCATCATCACCCAGTCTGAAATCCCGCAATGAAGCGGGGTCTGGGGAGGTCCGATAGTTCCTTACCCCTACATAGTAGAGAGGCTATTTCTGGTGGACCCACATGCAGATGAGACAATATACCAATGATGCACGTTACAGAAACAATTCATTAAAAGCATAAAATAAATAAAAATACAAGTAATGGGGAATACCTTAAGGAAGCCAGATCTGCGAGAACCTAATACGCTACAAAGCACCTCCAAAAATAAAAACACTAAATAGAAATAATAATAAAAATATCCAAATCTCAAGATATAGCTAAAATACATTCAAATAACACTAATAATACTAGTCACAAATAATAATAATAATAATAATAATAATAATAACAAATAAATAAATAAATAAATAACAATAATTAATAATAATAATAATAATTTGTTCAAAATTTTGTATAATAAAAATTAATAATAAGATAATTAATTTCGTATAATAAAATTAATAATAATAATAATAATAATAATAAGGTAATAATTTCATATAATAAAATAATAATAATAATAATAAGT
>JAOQMP010000208.1:24159171-24170464 GCA_027563575.1 Erythroxylum pedicellare | reverse complement strand
TAGTTTGTCAAGTTTTGGAAAGATTTAACTTTCCTATTTCATTAATTATCAAGGCCTTAAATAACCGTGCAAAGTTACAAAGTAAGTAACATAAGAAAACCAAAGATTACGGATATATATATACAGTAAATACTGAGATATGTACAGCGAATATATTAACACTCCTTCTCAAGTTGGAGCATGTAGGGAACAAATGCTCAACTTGCAAACAAGAAACTCAAACTGCTTCTGACCTATTGCTTTAGTGAAGATGTCGACGAGTTGAAGGCTAGAGCGTACATACACAATGGCAATAGAACCAACAGTGAATTATTCTTAAACAAAATGGCAATCAAGCTCAATGTGTTTGGAGTGTTCGTGGAAAACTGGATTGGGTGCTATATGAATAGCGGATTGATTATCACAAAAAAGTCGCATTGGTTGCTTATGGAACACTCCTAAAGAAGCTAAAAATGATCTTAACCAAATAAGCTCGCACGTGGTAGTTTCCATAAAGCGATATTCCACCTCAGCAGAAGAGTGGGAGACTGTGTGCTTCTTCTTGGTCTTCCAAAAGATAGGAGAGGAGCCAAGAAGTGTGAAATATCCAATGAGTCAATGCCGAGTTAGAGGACAACTGGCCCAATCTAAGTCACAATAAGCATACAACTGCAAATCTGAATCTGCATGTAATAATAAACCATACCCAGGATTTTTCTTAATATAGCATAACACTTGTAGTGCAGCTTCATATTGCTCCTAGGTCGGTTGCTGCGTGAATTATGACAGAGTGTGAATGGCATAACTAAACTTGGGGAGCATAATTGTCAAATAAGTTAAACATCTAATAATTCGACGGTAGCCACTAAGGTCTGGGCAAAGCAACAAACTTAACAGGACAAATTTATGATTTTGTTCGACAAGAAAATCAGCTGGCTTACAACCCAACAACCAAGTCTTATAAAGGATGTCCAGTTCATATTTACACTGGCACATGAACAAGCCATCCGATAAACGAGCAAATTCAATGCTCAAAAAATATTTAAATGGCCTAAGGTCCTTAATGTGAAAACAAGAACTAAGGTAATCCTTGACCTATTGACAACTCGCATCATTGTTCCCTACGACCACTATATCATCCATATACACCAAAAGAGCCAAAAATATATCACCCTTATGATAAGTAAATAGAGTATAATCAACACGGGGTTTAATAAACCAAAGGTATACAAGGCATTACTCAATTTGGCAAACCAATTATGTGGAGATTGTTAGAGCCTATAAAGTGATTTCTGAATGTGACCCACCTTATTAGGATTTGTTGTCGAAAAACCAGGAGGAAGTCACATATACACCTCCTTATCTTAATCATTGTGCAAGAATGTGTTATTGATGTCGAGCTGATGCAATTCCCATTTCTAGTGATTATGACTACCAGAAAAGTACAGACACTAACCATTTTAGCAGCTGGTGCAAAGTTTCATTGAAGACCACCCCTTCAACCTGGTTGTTCCCCAAGATCACAAGTCTAACTTTGAACCGTTCTATAATACGGCCAGAGTGATACTTGATTTTATATACCCACTTAGAGGGAATTGCTTTCTTACCCTTTGGAAGGTCGGTAACAATCCAGGTGCCATTTATTTCCAAGGCAGCAATCTCTTTAGCCGTTGAATTATGCCAATAGGGATCCCTGTAAGCCTCTTTAAAATTTATGGGTTCAAAACTGGCACTAAACTGCTGGGAATTGTTAATAAGACATAGAAAACTTAGAGCAATTTACATAATTGACAATATGATGAGGAGTATTTGAGATACTATTGGACGAGGAGTGCAGTAGAGATGGGAAGTGTATATGATCAGTATTGCAAGAGTAGTCTTGTAAATAAGATGAAGGATACCTTGTTTGATGCCCATGACCCAAAGTGTCATCATGCACTATAGATGAATTTTGAACAACCACATCATTTGGGATTCTGAACTCTAAACTTCCTGAATTATCCAAAGAGAAGCTCCCCCTATCGCCCATACTTTCATTATTGGGGCTGGAACTAATGAGTGAGACTTAGATTGTGACTGGACAGTTGGCGAGGGTTGTGATGCATCACAGGCAATAGATATAACATCGTCATAGGATGTGAAGAAAGAGGGTAACAGATTGGTGGGGGAGGATGATGGCTATACTGGCTTGGTGTAAGAAAAGACATCATCAACAAAACAAACATCTCGAGAAATAAAAACATCATTCGTATACATTTGTGTGTTAATAAGCAGAATTTTATTTTTCACATATGTGGACAAGAGTTCTAACATGGATGTGTCTCAAACTGTCTCTTTTCAAAAGAAATTTCACTAGTCAACACATTTATTTTAGTTCATGTCTTTATCTCTAATTTTTATAGAAGAACACGTTGTGACATTAGACTATATATCAGATCACATTCACCCAAATACTTTCTAGAAAATTTGTTTTGTTTCCAAAATTTTATGATTACATGCTCATGTATATAAGCCATACACTCGAATCTCCACCTTGGCGAATATCTTCTACATAGATTAGGTAGTAACCATGTCTAATACATTAAGACATTAATCAGGTTTAAACAATACTTAAAATTCTCTATAGTAAAGACTTTATCAACATATTAACTACATTTTTTGTATTAAGAGCCTTTTCTAACAAGATCTATTTAGATGAAATTAACTCCCTAATCTTGTAAAATCTTACATCTAGTTTCTTAGTCCTTGCATGATACACTCGACCCTTTGCCAAATAAATGACACTTTGACCATCATAATGTATTCAAATTATACCCTGATCAGGGCTCACTTCCTTTACTAGTCCTATAAGCTATGATGCTTCTTTACTAATCGCATTCACTATTATATACTTTACTTCAGTTGTAGATAATGAAATCATATATGATAACATTGATTTTCAAAAAATAGGTCGTCTTATAAAAGTAAAAGCATATTATGTAGTAAACCTTATCTTATTTGAATATCATGTATAGTATAAATTCACATAACCTACAATTGAAGGATTACCTTGCTGACTAATAAACACAATATCATAGTTTGATGTACTTTTTAAGTACATAAATATCCACTTGACTACTCTTTAATGTTGTCTTGTTGCAATATGTACTTATTAACCTAACTAATAACATGAGCCAAATTTGGCTTGATACAAACCATTATCTACATTAAACATCTAAAAGTGCTAGCATATAGTACCTTAGACATATCATTAACCTGTGCTTCTATCTTCAAGTACTGATATAGAAAAAGCCTTAAGTGATTTTCCAATTGGGTATTCATGGGCTTAGCCTTACTTATTCTAAATTTAATTAATACCCTTCTAATGTAGACAACTTATGATAACCATAATTTTTTAGAGCTCTTATCCTTCTAAATATATATTCCTAGTATTTTCTTAGCAGTACTCAAATCCTTCATCTCAAATTCCTTTTCCAACAAAGTTTTTATTTTGTTCACACCACGTATACTCTTTTTAGTAATTAGCATATCATGCACGTATAGTAATAGGAAATAAATGATTCATCATTAAGGCTCTTGATGTATACACAACAATCAAACTCATATCTCTTATAGCTAATTCAAATCATATAGAAATCAAACCTTTTATACTATTAACGTGGAGATTGATTTAACCTATAAAATAACTTCCTTTAATTTATACATCAAATGCTCCTTTTCAGGTTAACTAAGCTCTTTAGGTTTCTTAATAAAAATTGCTCCTTTAAGTCGCTATGAAAAAAGTTTTTACAATCATCTTAATCCAAACACATATCCAAACTACCTATTAATAATATCCAAATCTTGATGAAAGTATTTCTAATTACTAGAGAAATTTTTATCATAATCAATCCTCATATGTTGTGTACACTCTTTTACTATTAGTTGATACTTAAACTTCTCTCCTTATTATTTTGATATTTCTGACTTCCTTTTGTATACACACTTGAATTTTATAGTTATCTTTCTTTTAAGAAAAAATATTTCTCTCGTGATTAATTCTTATATAAGATCTTCACCTTATTCACCATAGCTCTCATGCATCTATCCTTCTCCTATCTATTTATTTCCTTTTGTAAAAAAGTTGTATACATATTGCTAATGATAGGCATAAAAGATACCTAGTCTTCCCAATCATATTTATTTAGAGACCTACTAGAGCAACAAATTTTGTCCATGACTATGCTGTGATATTGCTCTTCCTTTAACATTGTATTTGAACTACAATTTTCAACCTTTTTGAATTATGCTTCAGAGTGATGTAATTCTACTTATACCATCTTCGTACCACCCTCTGTTGATCCTAACACATTCTTTCTATATGTTTTCTTTAACATATATTACTCATAAAACATTGCGTCCTTACTTATCACCATCTTATTTGTTGATAAGTTATTACCTTTAGAGTAGTCAATGAAAATGCACTTTTTTGACTTTCATTCAAACTTAAATCTCTCATCATTAAAACATGAATACATATGGGACATTTAAAGATTTTCGAATCTTAAAGATCTACCTTATTTTATGCTTACAATTCTTGTACCACTCTCACATCTAGTGATGTTTATAGTGATTCACTAATGAGGTAACACAACATACTCATTACAGTTATAAAAAAAGGAGCCCTATATTTAGCCGTAAATGTTAAGACTTTTCAATTATGAATCTCTTCATCTTCTGTAAAACATCATTTTAATGTGACATTTCTCAAATTGTGTAGTATCTCTAGCTTATAAAATTTTTAAACTTATAAGTTTATGTATCCATGTATTGTTATTCGATAAGTACTCGAATCTTTAGTTTATTTTATTTTTTTACCTCAACCATTCATACCTTAATACAATTACCTTGAGTTTATGTTTTGGGAAGTATACCCAGACTTTTCTTAAAAAATTATTAATTAATGTCACAAAATATTGAGATCTACCTAATGATATGCATAGTTTGGAATTCCTTCAATTTCATACTTTCCCCTTAGGAATGTTAACTTTGATTGCTTACTAAGCATGCCTTTAGGTAGGCTCCTTTTATCAAGTTGTACCATCTCTTACTTACTGAGATAACCCAATCATATATGTCATAACACAATATTATCATCATTTGACTCTATTATAGCAATCTCTCTAATTACAACTATACGTTCATCAATTTATAGATGTTTTTCACTAGTATTAACCTTTCCATCATAGTGAATGCACCCTTTATCACCTTAATATAGTTTCCATCAAATTTATAACCAAAATCGTTCACATGTAAAGTGTCTGAAAAATTAAATTCTTCCTCAAATGTAGTAATGTCAGTCATTACAAATTGTCTTGACAATACCATCAAACATCTTGATCTTGACATATCATATTCTAATAATTTTACAAACTTTATCATATTCCAACCAATTTATAGCAAGGTTTCTTAACATGTTTGACATAAAAGAATCTTTGTTTTATGTCATGTGATGTAGCATCATGTATTCTATATCTATAATTCCTAAAGTTGACTAGTTGAAGCTTAAAGTATGTCTCCATCATTACTATCTGAGTCTTGATTTGCATTATATTAGAAGACTTTAACGAATCGTCAAACTTTTTTTGTTTTCCTGCCTTTTCTTCTTTTTACAATCTCTCTTGATATGCTCAATTTTCTCACACTTATAACATTGAACTGTCTTTCTACCCTTAGAATTGGATTTAACACTCCTTTTAGATGAGTCATCCTTTTTCTTCTTCCTCCTATAACTCTCGGTTTCACTCATATACAACCTTTCACCTTAAAATTTTTCGCTTGTGATGACTCTACATTAGTTGTGTGTTAATAATGTAGCGGTAATGTCCTCCACTGAGTTAATAACGCAGTCATAATGTCCTCCACTCCAATTGTCTCCTTATTTAGTGTGAGCATGACCAATAGATTTTCATTGGATGTAGGTAAAGAGTAAAGAACAATCATTGCTTTCATCTACAATAGTCACTTTGATCCTTAATGGATCATTGAATATTTGGTTGATTGTAATGATATGTTATTCTAGATTTGTTCCTTCTTACATCTTCATCCTTTATAGTCTCTACGTTCGGGTAAAACTTTTACGTTGGAAAGTTTGACATGTATCAAATATCCAAATTCTTCCATATCTCCATATAGGACACAATCTCTACAATCTAAGGTATGACCTCATATAATAAATAAAGCCATATGATTCTAGATTCTCGTGCCTATGTCTCTTTCCAATCAAGTTCCTTATCTTTTAGCTCATTCTTCTACAGCCCCTTCAGCCTGTCTTGTTGTGCTAACAAGTCTTTCACTACTTATTACACAGTCCAAAATTCTCAATTTCGTAGAACTTTTCCACTTCAAACTTTACAATCAAAATCATTGTTGCTTAATTATGCTCTAAGACCACTTGTTAAAAATGTATGTGCAACAATAATAAAAGTTGTATGAACTAAAAAAGGAACAAAAGAAGATTTTTTTTGACAAAATCCAATCAATTGAGTGTGCCTATATCCTCAGGAGTCAAGAGTAACTGATTTATTGTTGAAATTAATTTGATGATGTTAACAATTTTTTTATATGTAAACTAGGTTTACAAAATATAGATAGTTGTAAACCCTAATCAGTATAGTTATGTGTAACTCCCCTTATAAAATTCATCCTAAATTAAACTTAATTATATTAAGCCTTAGAATCTTTAGAGAAATCTACCGAAATCATGTTTTCAAATGAGACTATTTATTACAAATACGGTGTCTCAGATCGGGGATGTCACTATATCTACCTACGTATGAACAATGACTCTAACATGATCGTTCTATCCCATGCCTTCAATTCTGAGTTTTATACAGTGTGCACCAAAATACTTTTAAAAGACGCTTATTTTCTTTCTAGAATTTTAAAATTGGGTGTTTGTGTATAAGAGATATACATCTCACAATAACATTGATTCCTACAATACATATGATCAACTATGCTTCAATTGAAATGACGATGCAAGGCAAGACTAATTAGTAATTTTCATCATGAATAGTAAAACCACTGTCACAAGTAAATGTCACTGTACCATCTGAATTTGTAAATACGAACTTGGTAAAGCAAGGAGAAGAGCTACATTGGGTTTGTTGCCACTAGGTTCTGCGGCATCACTGAAGGAGGCATGAGCAAAGGATTTTCTTATTTCTCTAATCAGTTCCAACATTTCCCGTTTCTCTAAATAAAGAACTACAATCAATCCTCTACCTTCTCTCTTGCGTAATACAGTAACTTGTCAAGCCTTATGCTTAGCTTCATTTTCTTTGTTAGTCGTTTACTTGGGCGAATCTTGAAACAACTGATAAGATTATTCTCTTGTAACCAAAAAGTTATAGATTCAAGTCAGGAAAATAATTTCTTTATAAAATATAAAAAGAAAACTATGTAAATTGATGTCCCTCTCCTTACCCTCACAAAGCGAGGTTTGTTGTTGTAAACTTGGGTGGTAATGACCATCTTAACTTGTGGCTACAGGTTTTGAAGGAAGCCGTGGTGCAGGAAATATAAAGGTTAGTCTTCCACAATCAATTATCTGATTCAACTACATGCGATGATGCAGAGACCCTTCAAAGTACATACTTTTGATAGTTACCATGCCCCTGAGAAAGCTTCCCCATTGTCTTTGTTAATGTAATGCATAATTTTTTAAAATAATGGTTTCCATTCCGGTGTATACTTGATAGTATAGTGTCATTATGGTCAATTAAAATGCCTTTCCCTACAGGCATTTCCTCTGCCTTCTGTATGTTTGTGCGCTCTTCGCACTAACTCATCAACCACGTAGAACAACTCCCACGCACCTGCAACTTGTAAAATAAACATATTCACGTTCACTTGCATCTATTTTCTGCCTTCTTTTTGATCACTTGTTATACAGTACGAAGAATTTAAAACCTTACGGCCAATTCTCGCAAAAGTGAGGGGTCAAGGTACTAAATGCCGTCAGTTTTAAACCGTCCCATCAAGCCATTAATGTGCACATCGTCAAAATCGTGAGCATGAGCTAAGGGTAATGCTAGGAAGTGCCAGAACAAGCACATCCAGGAGTAAAATTAACCAGAAAGTATATTTCATAAAAATATATTTAACCGGTCTGTAAGAACTTATTAGAGGAATAGAATATGTATATGTTTTATAGAATATGTATATGTTTTATTGTCTCACAGACTGTTTATATACACTTGATGTACATTCGAGAATTAAAACAGAAAGAGGAATAATATTATTACTTGTTACAGATGAGTATCAGCCAACTGCTGTGTGTTTGTTGTAACAGAAGTGTCTAATAGTTGGTAATGGAAATGACTTGTGTGCCCTTGATGTGTTCTTCATTTTTCAGCCCCACCTAAACTAAAATGAGGGCTTGAAACTAGGTTCAGTTTGGAGAGTAAGAGATTAAACCGTGTGGAAGTGAGTGGTTTTGTGAGAATGTCGACGATCTGATCTGTTATACTCACATATTTGATCTCCAAACACCCAGCTTCGATCTTATCCCTGATAAAGTGTACATCCACCTCTATGTGTTTGGTCCGTGAGTGAAAGATGGGATTTTGGGCTAGCGATCGAGCTCCGTTGTTGTCGCACCACATAGTTGGTTTGTGAGGAGGATAGAACCTTAGCTCAAAGAGTAACAGCATAAGCCATAGGACTTCAGTGGATACTTGTGAGAGAGCTCAATATTCGGCTTCGATACTTGATCGAGCTACAGTGGGTTGTTTTTTTAAGGTCCAGAAGATGAGATTGCCCCCGAGGAAGACACAACTACTGGTAGTAGATTTCCGATCGTCTAGAGAGCTGGCCCAGTCAGAATCACTATAGGCATGAAGGACTAGAGGTGTAGACGACAGTCAAAAAAGTAAGCCCAAATTGAAGTGTCTTTGAGGTAACATAGAATACATTTACAAGCAACCCAGTGTGTGTTTAGTGGATTTGCTTAAACATTAATTAATTTGTTGACAACAAAATTGATATCTGGTCTTGTATTACACAGATACTGAAGTGCACCAACAATGCTCTGATAGAGAGTTGGATGCTCAAATGATATACCATCATGAAGAGATAATTTTGTTACTCTGCTGATGGGAGTTGAGCAAGGCTTGCTTGAGGATATATTTGCTCGGCAAAGAAGATCGTGGATATAATGACTTTGTGAAAGATATAAACCACTATTATTTCGGTAAGCCTCAAAACCAAGAAAGTGATTTATGCTTCCAAGTGTTTTTAATGCAAACTGGATCAGTAATTGATTTATGACTGTATGGATTGCTTGAGATGATTTTCTTGTGTCATCCATGTAGACCAGTAATATTGTAGTGACATCATGCTTGTGAGAGTAAAACAGAGAAGTATCTGAACTTAAATTGATGAAGCCCCACTAAAATAATGCATGTTTAAGTTTATGGAACTAAGCCCTAGGAGCTTGTTTTAAACCACAGAGAGCCTTAGTTAACTTGCAAACATGAGGTGCAATGTAGACTGTTTCCTGTAGTTCACCATTCAAAAATGCATTGTTATTGTCAACTTGTTGTATATCCTAGTGATGGGAAACAAGTGACATAATGACTTTAATTATTGAGACTTTAACAACTGGACTAAAGGTCTCCGAAAAATCAACACTAGGGATTTGATTGAACTCTTTGGCAAAAAAATAAGCTTAATACTTAGAAACGGTCCCATCAGCATTGTATTTAGTTCGGAACACCCATTTGGTACCAAGAATGTGTGTAGTGGGTTCATAAGGAACAAGTATCCAAGTATTGTTTTATTGTAAAGCATGAAGTCCAGCTTGCATAGCTTGAAACCACATAGGGTCATTTAAGGCTTCTGAAACAGTCGTAGGCTTAGTATGTGGGGTGGAGGTGTTGGAATCCAACCATGAACGAATCACAGATGTAGTAGAAAATAAAATTTTTTACAGATTCCGAGCAGATCCCGATAATTAAATAAACTTGAATAAAATACAAATCGATTTAAAAATCGTACCTTATTTGCTTTCTGTTGAAAAATCTTTGAAACTTTTTTCGATTGATCAATCACGAGCTGTTCAAGTGTCCAACCACTGATGATATCCACAGAGCAATTCTCAAACTATTTTTTAGAGGCCGAAGATAAAAGTGCTAGCTTCTAAAAGTTTTTCCCTTTAAATAGAAAAAATCATAACAGCCTTTTATTAAAATTAAATTTTTTAATTATAATTATAATTATAATCAAATTCTAATTCTAATTAATTTAATTTAATTTTAATAAAATCAAATATCTCATATTTGATCTCCAAAGTTTCTCAAACTTTATAATTAAGTCCAACTTAATTAATTGATTTTTCTTTTACAAATTGCTGATTTGATGTGTGACCCATTAGGTTCCTAATAAATTGACAATGATTATAAATTCTAATTCTAATTCACAATTAGAATTAGATAAATTAAAACTCCTTTTAATTTATCTTTAGTTCTTCAATTAAATAATTCATAATCATAAATTATGATTGACATCTAATGATTGCCCAAATATCAGGAACGTTAAAGTGATTGACTTAACCTGTCCATGCATGACTATAATGTATAATTTAATCTTTTTGTCATTCAATATTCTAATTGGATAGAGTATGGATACAGTGTCTGCTCTTATCATCCAATTATCTACGTTATTTCTGATTAGTAATTGCGTTATAATTGAAATTTGAAAACTCCTTTTTAGATATTGCTTTACTATAGTCAGAGAATTCCATAAATCATTACTAATCAATAACAACAGAATATTCTCTCTAATTACTTTAGAGTGACGAATCCTATATTGACTTACTCAACTATTTACATATGTTTCATACTGTATCTAATTACTACCTGAACTATCCTAGAATGATTCATAAGTAGCATCAAAGCACAATAATTCCCATACTAGATACCTTGGTAATCTCAAGTCTAAGGATCAATTATACAACCATCATTATGAGAAAATCCATAGACACATAAATAATATTCCATTCAAAATTCTCATAATTGGGTCAGTTTAGTGACTTATTCTCTAATAATCACCCACATATTAGTTTAAGTATCTCTTTTAATTAATGAGATCAATTACTTTCTTCATAAGAAAGAAACATAATATGTGTTAATTTTACCGTTTCAACAATATCTAGTCTTGATAAAACTACAACTAGGAACATTTAAGAATAACATGTAAGTGTAATTTGAATATTATAATTATGATCTCATCATAATTTCAATTACATAGTAATTATTCCAAGGATTTTATC
>JAOQMP010000208.1:24137910-24151248 GCA_027563575.1 Erythroxylum pedicellare | reverse complement strand
GAAGAATGATACATGGTTATTGAAATAAGAAGTATGTGAAATCAATAAAGATGGTTGAGCAAAGAGATTGCTAGAAACATGTTTTCAAGAATGATTTGTGAAATTGTTACGCGTTGTTTATATGAATTGTGAGACTTTGCAAATGATTTCTACAAAGATACATGTTCATGGAAACATGTTTTCAAGAATGGTTTTTAAGAAATGTTTCAAGTATAAGACAAGCAAGTTTTCAAGAAGTGCCAATTTGGGCAACAAGTTTACAAGCCATGAATTATGTGTTATGTGGGTTTGTGGTGGTCCCCTAAGTTCAGTCACTTGCACGTTGACCAAGTTAAAGGCTTCTCCCACCTACCCGCTAGTGGCATAGATCTCCTTCATGGACTCCCCTAAATTCACGGCTATATAAGATCCTTATGGGAATTGGGTTGTACGTTTTGTTTCTAGATCCACCAAAACCATTATGATGTGCTCATGTTATGTTAGCAAGTTTGATGCATTCATGTTTTGTGACTTGTGGATTTTTGTTAAAAGCCTAAGAAACTCATTTTTTATAAACTCAATGAATGTTTTCCATGACAAAAAAAATGGTTTCAAAATTTTTGCCTATCTGTTTTTGTTATAAACTGTTACTCATGAGCTTTCAAGCTCACCCCCTTTTTTATCCGATCTTCAGGTGGTAGCTAAGAGATCAAGTAATCAAGAGCCTCAGGGGAAATTCTCCAAATTTGCTTAATCTGTAGTTTGAGTTGGTTTTGTGAATGCATAATGTTATAGTTGCATACCCAGTTTATTTGTTTAAGAATTATTGTAATTTAAGACTTTGAGATGAGAATGTAATATGGCTTACAATGCCATTATAGGTTGTAAAAACTTTATTCTTTTTTTGTTACGGAAATATGAATTGTGTATGGAAGATATTGAGATGATTGTCAGCTTGAACAGATGGTTTGAGCATAAATTATCGATATATATATATATGTACATATAGACACGTACACCTAAGTGAGATTCATAGGAAGGCAAGATAGGAATTATGATTGATTAGATGTAGTTGGATATGAAGAGACAAATAAGTTGAGATCTGAGAGTTTAATGAAGTCCATTTGGTAACTGAATGGTTAAGCTCAGGACATTCCACATTTGCGAAGTGCAAAAATTACAAGCCTTCCATAGGATAAAATTTGTATTATGACTTCAAGGAAAAATCTGGATTGATCTAGGCTAAACTAGACCAAGTTGTCTTCTAGAAAGTTGTAGGCCTTTCTTTTAGCTTTCCAATGGTATGTAGTAGGAAATTTTTGGACTTCTGGATCAAGAGTTATCATCCTTAGAAAGGGGAATGCTTAGGAAGATAAAGACGTATCGTTTGTGATGATATCACATTGTCTGTAATGACATCATTACGTCTGTAGAGATACATCGTCTGTAAAGATGTATCATCTGTAATGATGTCATTTCAGTTATGATGATGTCTATAATAACGTCATATCATCTTTGATAACGTCATTCATCTTAAGAGATGTATCATTTGTAAAGACATATCGTTTGTAATGACGTCATATCGTCTGTGATGATGTCATTTGTCTTAAGAGATGTATCGTTTGTAATGACATCATTCATCTTAAGAGATGTATCGTCTGTAAAGACGTATCATCTGTGATGATGTCACATCGTCTGTGATGACGTCATCATCTATAGAGTTGTATTGTTTGTAAAGACGCTTCGTCTTAAGAGTTGCATCGTCTTAAGTTAACTTTGCTTCCTCTTAAGTTGACTCCGCTTCGTCTTAAGACCTTGCTTCATCTTAATTTAACCCTGCTTCATCTTAAGACTTTTGCTTCGTCTGTCTTTTGGTTTGTCTATTCCTTGCTTTGTCTGCCCTTTTGCTTCGTTTGCTTTCTATTTCGTCTATCCTTTTTCTTCGTCTGCTTCTTGTTTCGTCTGCCTTCTGAACTACTTCTGTAAGCTATTCATTTGATGCTATCGTCTGCTCCATTTTAGACCCTTCAAACGATAGAATTTGTCTTCAAGGCCTCCATAGAAATTGCAGATCTTGAAGTCCTCTTTTGAACCCTCTTAGAATGACCTTGATCTGAAAACCCTAAAGCAAGTTATACCTTTGCCCCAAGGTAGGTGCAATATGATTGAGGTCAAAATCTTGTTTGATTCTGTCAACCATAACTTCGTTATCCGACCTCCAAATTAGATGAACCTAGTGTCTAGATAAAATAGAGACATAGAGTTGTCAAATGATCTGAAGGAATAAATTTTTAACCCAGCCTTTAAGATGCTCAATATCTGGATGAATGTTAAGCATAGAATATTTGCTTCAGTATAAGAAAGATATGAAAGATAGGGCCCGATACTCGATATTAAGAAATGATGATGAACCAAGGATGACTAATGAGGGTTAAATAGGAATAACCTTGCGTGGTAACATGCACAAGCACACATCTTGTGATAAGGAATGTTGGGTTCTGGAAACGGGATCCAACCCATATGGTATCAGAGAAAGAGTTGGGTTCCGGAAATGGGATCCAACACTTGAGCCCACGATATCTTGAGAATTTGGACTCGTTTTGTTCACAGTGTAAAATTCGGTTTCTTCTTTTCATTCCACGGAACTCTTGAGCCATTTGGTTGTGCATTGCATCTTTAAATTGTCAAGAATGGTGCATAATTGAGTGTTATGCTTTGATGGTTAAATATACATGCTATATTTATGTGATCATGTTTAATTATGAGTTTTGAGCTATAATTAAGAATTTGAGAACTATGCGTTCCATGAATTCAATATGAATTTTCTATGATAAATGAACATTTCAATGATTTTGCTTATTCTCCGTTATAAACTTATTACTCACGAGCTTTCAAGCTCACCCCCTTTTTGTCCCATCTTCAGGTGAAGAAAATAAAATCTAGTAACTAAGAGTTGAGGAATCATTCTACTTTTACATTGTTTTTATAAATTAAGTTGGATTTTGTAAAAGCAAGACTTTAGACGCATTTTTTAGAATTATTGGGTTTGGCATCTTTTGTAGCTTAGATTTTGATACCGATGATGTAATGTGGCTTAGAATGCCATTAAAGCTTTGTAAATTCTTATTATTGTTGTAAATGAAATATGAATCGTGTATAGATGACATTGAGGTGGAATTAGGCATACCTAAAGAAGTTACCAACTTGAGTTGATGATTTTTTGAACATGAATTGTGGTATATATATGTGTGTGTGTGTGTGAGAGAGAGAGAGAGAGAGAGAGATGTTTTGGGAAAGAAAGATAGAAATTATGAACGAGGAGATGTAGTTGAATGTGATGAGTCAAATGAGTTGAGATTTGAGAGTTTAACGAAGTCAATTTAGTAGTTGAATGGTTATGATAAGGACATTTCAAGTTTGTAAATTGCAAATTTCAAGTCTTCCATAGGGGAAAAATTCGTATTCTGACTTCAGGGGAAACTTTAGATTAATCGAGGTTAAATTAGATAAAGTTGTCTTCTAGAAAGTTGTAGCTTATCTTTCTAGCTTTCCAACGATATATAGTATGAAACTTTTAAACATCAAAGTCAAAAGTTATGATCTTTATAAGTGGAGATGCTCTGGAGAGTGTAGTTAGTGATTCATAATTTTTGGTGATGTGAGGAAAACCCCATAGAAACCCTATCGTCTAGTGCACTGTAGACTGAATCATCTTACCTTTTTTTTGGTCTAATTTTGGCCCTATAGATGACAAAATCTTACTTTGGTGTGTTCATGAAAGTTGTAGATCTATAAGTCATCTTTCAAACTGTCTAAGAATAACCTTGATCTGATATCTCTAGAGAAAGTTATGCTAACAAAATAGCTCTTAGACTAAAGCCTATCGTCTTACCCTTCGTCTGGCTTCGTCTTACCCTATCGTCTGGTACAACTTTGACCTTCCAGATGATAGAATATATCTTCAAGGTCTTATAAAAGTTATAGATCTATAAGTCCTCTTTCAAACTGTCTAAGAATGACCTTGATCCAATATCTCTAAAAAAAGTTATGCCAACTGTTCCAAAATAGGTCTTCGACCGAAGCCTATCGTCTTACCCTATCATTCGGTCCAACTTTGACCCTCTATATGACAAAATCTATTTTCAAGGTTATATAAGTCCTCTTTCAAAATAAATAAGAATAACCTTGATCCGATATTTGTAGAGAAAGTTATGCCAATTGTTCCAAAATAGGTCTTAGACCGAAGCCTATTGTCTTACCCTTCATCTAGCTTCGTCTTACCCTATAGTCTAGTCCAACTATGACCCTCTAGATGACATAATCTCTCTTCAACATCTTCATGAAAGTTGTAGATATAAGTCTTATTTGAAACAGTCTAAGAATGACTTTGATCCGATATCTCTTGAGAAAGTTATGCCAATTTTTCTAAAATAGGTCTTAGACCGAAGCCTATCGTCTTACCCTTCTTCTGGCTTCGTCTTACCCTATCTTCTGGTCCACCTTTGACCCTCTAGATGATAGAATCTATTTTCAAGGTCTTCATCAAAGCTGTATATCTATAAGTCTTATTTCAAACTGCCTAAGAATGGTCTTGATTTGAAATCTATAGAGAAAGTTATACTAATTATCCCAAAATAGGTTCAATATGATTTAGGACAAAACTTTGTTTGATTCTTTCGACCATAACTTTGTTATCCGACCTCCAAATGAAGTGATTCTTAGACTAATAGATTCCTAACACATTTTTTTCTACCTATCCATGAAATTATATAGCTTTTTATGTTGATTTTGAATCAAAGTAAGGGTATGGGTTGGAAGAGTAAGAATTGGATGTTTTACTAAACATATTTCAGTATTTTCTTGGTATCTTGATCTGTAGAGCTCCTAATGAGATGATTTTTGTTTCTAAATAATTTGGAGATATAGAGCTACAAATGATCTGAAGAAATTGAATTTAAATTTAGTCCCTAAAACTTTCAGATTTCTAAACCAAATTGGATGATTTTGGTGTCATTAGAAACCTAAGACAATAGGGAACAAATGTTCTGAAGAAGTCAAATTGTAATTTTGATTGAGGTTCCCAAAATCTGTTAAGAAGTTGAAGAAATGTGTTTGCTCAAGTTTTATGACTCCGAATCCAACAAGTAAACCCAGAAAATGCTAGATAAAAATTTCAAAGGCTAGAATATACACATATTCTGCACAATTAATATATGAGCATCCTTCAATATTCTAGAAGTAGATAATAGGGGGTGGCAGAACACACAGAGAGGCATACTGAAAACAAATTTCCAAATCAAAACAAAGAGCAGTTGAAAGAATGGTTTCGGATAAAACAAAACCAGAAGGATAACATATAACTTTTATCAAATCAACAATAATCAAGCAATGAATCCAAGTGAAACAATTAAAGTTTACTCTAATACCACTGTTGGAATCCAACCGTGATCAAATCATGGGCGCATCAGAAAACAAAAAATTATAGATTCCAAGCGGATCCCAATAATTGAATAAACTTGATTAAAACATAAAATGATCTAGAAATCGTACCTTGTTTGCTTTTATGTTGAAAAATCTTTAAAACTTTTTCCGATTAATCAATCACGAGCTGTTCAAGTATCCAACCTCTGATGATATCCATAGAGCAATTCTCAAACTAATTTGAGAGCAATAAGACAAAAGTGCTAGCTTCCAAAAATCTCTTCCCTTTAAATAGAAAAAATCATAAGAGTCTTTTATTAAAATTAAATATCTTTAATTATAATTAAAATCAAATTCTAATTCTAATTGATTTAATTTTAATAAAATCAAACATCTCGTATTTGATCTCCAAAGTTTCTTAAACTTTATAATTAAGTCTAACTTAATTAAATTGATTTTCTTTCACAAATTACACTTTGATGTGTGACCCATTAGGTTCCTAACAAATTGGCAATGACTATAAAATATAATTCTAATTCATAATTAAAATTGGATAAATTAAAAAATCTTTTAATTTATCTTTAATTCTCCAATTAAATAATTCATAATCACAGATCATAATTGACGTCTAACATGACATGATTACCTAAATATCAGGAATGTCAAAATGATTGACTTAACCTATCCATGCATGAATATAATGATTTAATCATTTCGTCATTCAGAATTCTAATTGGACAGAGTATGGATGCATTGTCTACTTTTATCATCCAATCATTTTTGTTCTTGCTAATTAGTAATTAATTTATAATTAAAATTTGAAAACTCCTTTTTAAATATCAATTCACTTTGGCCAAATAATTCTGTAAATCATTACTAATTAGGAATAGTAGAATATTTTCTCTAATTACTTTATAGTGATGAATCCTATATTGATTTACTCAACTATCTACATACCGATTGAATTATCCTATGACGATTCATAAATAGCATCAAAACATAATAATTCCCACACTAGATACCTTGATAATCTCAAGTTCGAGGATCAATAATACAACCATCATTATGAGATAATCCATAAATATATAAGTAATATTCCATCCGGAATTCTCATAATCGGGTCAGTTCTGTGACTTATTTTCTAATAATCACCTATACATTAGTTTAAGTATCTCTATACTTTAATTTATGAGATCAGATACTTTTTTCATAAGAAAGAAACATAATGTATGCTAGTTTTACCATTTCATCAATATCCAGTCTTGATGAAACTACAACTAGGAATATTTAGGAATAACACATAAGTGTAAATTGAATCTCATAATTATAATCTTATCATAATTTCAATTATGCAGTAATTATTCAGAGGCGTTTATCTTTAGTATTAAAACATAAAATATTAATTAAATTAACACATAAAGAGAAATAAAGTCTTTTCATTAATTCAAAATAATATCATACATTAATTTGTATCCAATTGATTGGCAGTAAAGGCATAAACTAATAAGACAAGAGTGGTAGAATAGATTTTAGGTTTAAAGATTCCACTTTTGGAGCAAGTTTGCATTAGATGAGTGTTCTGTGGTAATGGTAAGATGGAATCATTAATTACAGTGTTAGATGTGGTAGTATGGGCTGGTGAGTAAGGAGTTAGAGAGCTTACCTGTCGATTAATAGAGGATTCTAGTGATTGGGAGTGTTCTACTATTGAGGAGTGATCCGAGATTGCCTTTGGATAGAATGAAGCTGTAGATAGAGTGGATATAAGAAGACTTGGTGAAGCTGTATTTTTGTTTAAGTGTGAAGGAAAAAGTTGAGGAAATGGAAACTCTTCTTTATTGAATTCTATATGGCGGGATATGAAAATTGTGCTTTCATTGTTTAAGCATTTATAGCCTTTGTGCATTGAACTATATCCAAGAAAAACACATTTTGTGGTTTGGAAATTAAATTTATGATGAGAATAGTATCTAAGATAAGGAAAACAGCTGCAGCCAAAGGTTTTGAGATAAAGATAATTTGGTGGTTTTTTGTACAGCTTCTCAAACGATGAGATGTTGTTGAGTATTGGAGATGGAAGATTATTAGTGAGAAATCTAGCTATAGAAAAGGCTTCAAGCCACTTGGTAAGAGGCATATGAGCATGGGATAAGAGAGCTAGGCCTATTTTAGTGATATGTCTATGTTTTCTTTCGGAAATACCATTTTGTTGGTGAGTATAAGGACAACTCAAACATGGTTGTATCCCATGTTGTGTAGGGTAAAGTAATAGGGCTTTAAATTCCCTCTTATGTCAATATGAAAGGTTTTGATTTTTTTATTTAACTGAAGTTCAATATTGGTTTTGAATTTAATGAAAACAAATAGTGTTTGATTTTAGCTTTAGAAGATAAAACCATGTAAACCCAGTGCAAGCATCAACAAAAATGAGATAATATTTGTGTCCTTCTGTTGAGAGATATAGAGACGTTCCCCAAATGTCGAAATAAATGATACCTATTGGGTTTTGGGCTGTGATGTCATGTGTTTGAAATGACAAATTTTCCTTATTTACAAACACCACAAAAGGTCAAGTTGTTTAGGTTTATGTTGAACTTTATTGAACTCGGAATTTGTTTCAATATTTTGTTGAAAGGATTTCCTCGTTTGGCATGCCAAATATTTGCATTCTTTTATGCTAAATTTGCCTCACAGTAACTTGTGTTTGAAGAAAGAAAATTTATGTAGTGTAGAGAACCGAAAACATTATAACTAGGAGCATAATGTGATCGTTTGACTAGCCTAATTTGGTTTTGTGGCTTGGTGGCTTCAAGACTATATAGGTCATCCCAAAGCACTCCCTTGAGCAGAACCTTCCCTATTGTCTTGTCCTTAAACAAACAATTAACATCAGTAAACTCAACAATAATCTTGTTATCTTTGGTGAGTTTAGATATGCTCAATAGATTTTTAGTTATGTTTGGAACATGTACATTTTGTTTCAATGCAAGAGGTGTGTGTATGCTGTCTTGGAAGGGAATATGAGATGAACCCACATTAGCAATAGGAAGAAAAGTACCATTTCCAACAGTGAATCGATATTTTCCACGAGATTCTGAACTGATTGAAAGGTTGTTAAGGTATGTTGTTACATGATTTGTAGCTCCACTATCTACAAATCATGTACTGTCACTAAGTGTTTCAGAAAAGGGATTACCTTGCTGATTTAAGGCCAAATAGGATTGAAGATAGCCTTGTGGATTGTTCTGTGTAGATTTTCCATTACTGATCTTCAGGGTTAGTTAGTGCTTCCTTGCCACAATATGTCGAACCTTTTGTGACATTTGAGTGCCTCATGGCCAGGTCTATGGCATAGCTGATAAAATATTTGATTTCCATTCCATCTACCTCCTCTTTCATGACCTCCTCTACCCTTAAAGCTACTCTTTCCACTTTGATTATTACGGTATTGATTATTGTTGTTAAAAGTTACATAGTTGGCAGCAAGAGATAGGATGTATGTCTGGGTAATTGTATTCAACTGTTCTTTTCTTGTTTCATGCGTCATAAGAGAGTATTGTACTTCTTGTTAAGTTGAGATTTTCATTAGACAAACCACAACAAGATCATATTCATGACCAAGACTATTGAGAGCACTTAATATTAGATCATATTCTATGATGATATGTCCTGCAACTTGAAGTGAGTCTCCTATAATTTTAACTTTCTGCATGTATTCGGATATAGTGTGTGATCCCTTTTTAATAGTTAAGAGTTGATGTTTGAGCTACAGGGCTCTAACTATGGAGCTTTGAGCATAAAGATTTTCGAGAATTTGCCATACTTAATGGGAGGAGTTGGAACGATGTACCTAACCAATCACTTCTTATCCAATGGTTGAGAGCAACCAACATAATAACGACTAATCTGTTATGCGTCGGGTTTTATAGTTTATATGGTCAGTAGCTTGATCTGCATCTGCACTAAAAATTTGAGGTGTAGTGATGATGAAGTGTTCAAGTTCAGGAGCTTTTATGATTGCAAGTACTTGTACTCACCAATTGATAAAATTCTACCTATCAAGCTTAATGAGAAGGTTGAAATTCAAGTTTTTTGCTAGAATGGGAAAATCAAGAGGAGCGAAAGGTTGTGCAACATTATAGCTAGTAATTGATTAGCCAGAGTTGGAATCCATAATATTGGTCAAAAAAGCTCTGATATCATGTAAAAACTTATTACAAGAATGGAATATGTGTACATTTTATTGTCTCATAGACTATTTATATACACTTGATGTGCATTTGAGAATTACAACAGAGAAGAATAATATTGTTATTTGTTACAAATAAGTATCAACAAGCTATTGTACATTTATTATAACAAAAGTGTCTAACAGCTGGTAATGGAAATAACTTGTGTGTCTTTGACGTGTTCTTCATTTTACACAGTCAACCCTCCAATTAAGAATAAAACTCCATAAAACAGATCAATTTCCCTACTAGTTTTTTAAGAGAAAAACAATCATATATCCAGACATATATAGATATATACAAGTAACCAGTTCCAGTCCATTATTGCCACAAACACAACCTCACCTTATGAACTCCTAGCCCAAATCTGAAATTCCGCCTCATCACCTAATATCAGCCCCCTTATGCTACAAAATTGCATACTCCATATTCTACCTATAGAAATAAGGAAACAGACTGTACAAAAAAGAAAATGAGGATATAACATGGAAACCATAATAAAGCATCAGTGAAGTTTATTCTCAACGGCCTGGCATAGCTCATCCTCATAGAATAAAGCACGATTGGAAGCCACTGACTTGCACAAGGGCTTCGACAAAGCTGATGGTACCATGTATCTTGAAGGGAACGTAGAGTCTTGAAAGAGGACAGCTGCGATTTGCTTCATCTCAGTGATTTTGATGCGAGAAGGTGGCCGAGGACCATGCTTTGGTGCTTTTGGGGTGTGTGGGCTAGGTATGATAATACCTTTTTGGTCTACTTTGCTGAATCATAATTAAAAAGTTCAAAACAAATTAGCAATAAAAAGAAAAACTTTAAGGGGAGTAGGTTACCTGGTGAGAAACCTCCAATTGTAGATACATACCTCAGAAAAGGCCAGTGATCAGTAGGCCGTGGGGTCATTACCGTCAACAGCTCCTGTCGTGATTGATCTGGTGTGGTGAAATTGAAATGGAACTGTTTTGCAATCACAACCTGCTTCAACAGAATTTGACCATATCAAAGTGAATAGAAAATCTAATGTTTGTATGGTCCTCAAAGGCACCAGCGGAAGGAAAAAAGAGACTCACAGCTTTTCTAATCCTCTGAGAAACATGAAAAACTGCCCGAAGTTGGTCATGGTGCAAGTGACAAAGTACTTTGACCTCAAAAAGAGAACATACAGGAATCAATACCTAACGAAAACTTTTTAAATGATATGGAAAAAACCGAAGCTTGCTGTAAGCATGGATGAAAACAATGTTAGCAACTAGAAGCACAATATTACAAGGACAAGCATTGGGATACAAATTTGATTTAAGAAAACTATTACAAAACTCTATTCTCTACTTTTGAACAAAAAAAGAAATTAAATGAGCATCCGAAATCACAATTTCTAGAAAGAGACTTGTAAACTACAAAACAAAGCCAAATAGAACTTAAGCGGTCATTTTTTTCAAAGTCGACTTAGATATTGCATTCTTGTTTCCATCTCTAGGCCTTGATTTGCATGCTCTTTTTAGGACAGTTGAAAATCAAAGTCGGAAGAACTATATAAAAGCGAAAATTTGTATTCACATGTAAACATGTTTTAAAAAGGAACAAGGGATCAAGAGGAATGATCAATACCAGTAGATCCATTGGAAGAGATTCAAGTCTAGACTCAGAATCACTACAATCATCACGAGGCGTCTTTGGTGTCCGAACCAAAAGATTTTGCTTAATCAAATTCACAGGAGACAGCAACAAAGGGCTTTTATGATCAGCCTTAGTCTCAAGCTCCACTTCATCATTACCAACTTTCTTGTCATTAAACAAAGCAACCTTTTTCTTTCCTAGATCAGTGCATGACTTGCTGTAGCGAAGCTGAGCCAAGGCACCAGGCTTCAGATATCTGCTGCTCGACCTCCGCAACTGTCTTTTCTGCTTTGGAGACACTTTTCCCATGATCGATCAGCAAGCTTAACCCAAAAAATAACTTAACCCACAATCAATTGAACCCTGCAACACATGATTTCAGCCTTTCAATGAAAAATCCAACAAGAGAAACAAGAAAAGAGACATTGAATTGAAAATGAGTAACCAACATGTGACCCAATTCACATATACTCAAATATCTTCAATTGAGACGAACCAGAAAGAAAACCCAATCTGATAATTAAAATATTCAGTTCCTAACTATCAAGATGTAATTGAAACGGAGTAAAAATGGACTCACCTGAAAACCTTTCTAAAGTGTAACAAACAGAGCAGAGAGAGGGAAGAATAAGTGGGTCGCTAGGGTTTGGTCTTTATTTGAATTTGTCTCAATTGCCCGCCAAAATTGCTAGAGCAATCCGAGATTTCCGCCCCTGAAGGTGCACGTGGCGAGCTCTGTTGGGGTGGTGACGGACGATCCGTGTGCACGTGCGGGTTCCCTTATTTTATCGTATGCGATTATTTTTCAAAAGGTTTTGCGGGAAAGTTAAAATCTCCGAAAAAGCGGGACCCACATCTTAATGACCTATTGTGTTAATCCCTTTCACCACGCGTCATCGGTTACGCGTGAGTGGCGCTTCAGAGATCATGCAGTATTACGGTTTTTAGTCAAGTCCCACGGAGGAAGGTTTTTGGGTTAGGGCCACAAATTTTGTCTAGTTTCTTAGTAGGCTCAACCCAAGAGAACATTCCAGAATGTATGTGGACCTCTAAATTCCCACAAATTTTAAATATAGGTCGTAGGAGAAATCGATTGATATAAACATTTAAACTTGTCATTTTAGTTATATTATAAAATAACGTCATTCCATTCATCTAAATCACTTCGGATAATTAAAGCCGACTTGTTTTATTAATTAGAATTTTTGGAGTAATAAAATAACGAAGATATTAACATTAAGTTATAATTATAAAAAAAATTAAATATTTTATTATCACTTTTTAAATTTTAAATTATAATTACAAAATTAATCAAAGCTCAAGATTTTTTTGTAATTACATATATATATGTATGTATGAATGTATATATGTAGATGCTAATAATAATAATAATCAAATAATTTAAAAAACAGAATATTGGTGGTTTATAATTATTCATTACATCTTTTTTTTCCATAAAGTATTTTTAGAGAACCTCAATTATAAAAAAATATCTTTAAATCATTAACGCTCAAATTAATTTTCGTTCGCACTAGATTAGGCCGTAATAAATAAAGTGCAGGAACCTTTTGCCAGCTACAGACGTATGCTGTCCGTGCGAAATTGTCGTTAATTCAAGGGGTTTAGATGATGAGAGGTTCAACCATATGATGCATGCTGTATAGGATGAGCTGAATGAATAAGAAAGTTGAAGAAACTGATAATCGGGGATAACAAACATTGGCACTCAAGGACCAAAGCTAGCTAGAAAGTGTATTATGGAGTCGGAAAGCTTGGCCTTATCTTCTCACACTCCTCGCTGAGGATTGAAATTATCGGAACATGTGGATAAAGATTACTGGATTATAACCATCTCATCCTACATCACTCCTGAAAAATGGATAAAAACAGACCGGAAATTGTATTACACGTTTGATATGCATGGAACAGCCACTCTTAGACCTGTGAGTGTGACAAAATAAGTTTCAAGCACCGGAAGTAGCTCACACCTCATCTTCGCAATCTTACACACTTTTAATAAACTATACAACCTCCCTAGCTGAGATCATCTAGATTTCCTTTCTTACTTAAAATAGTTCTATTAAATAAAAAA
>JAOQMP010000208.1:24119829-24130783 GCA_027563575.1 Erythroxylum pedicellare | reverse complement strand
GAGAACTTTTATCTTGATCTTCTTTTTCATCATACGAGTAATCTTCATCAATATCATTTCCATGTTCCTCTTCTGTACTATTCGATGGAGATTTAGTTGATGGATGTGCATGCACACCAGTTGCAGTAGTATCTCCTAAAATATGACACAAGTCTAAAAATTTCTTACATCCTTTTTTCTTGAATCTGTGAGCCATTTTATGTACCTATAATGATGAAAAAGATAAATGAGAATGAATAGTATATGATATGATATATTAACAAAACAAAAGACATATTTTTAACCTTAAATAGATTTTCCCAACATTCATTTGTAGCATTAACTTCACCAGTAAAAGAGTTGTAACCAATTCCTGTTTCTTTAAGTAGGTTCTTGAAATTCTTCAATCTAGCCCTTAGTCCATTATACTTATTCTTCAATTGAATATCAGTATACTCATTGAACTTTGTTTGAAGCCTTGCTTTAATATTCTTCCAACCAGATTTCAAAAAGGTAGTAGTTGTTCGATTTCCCTTTTTCACTTCTTCAACCATTAAGGAGATTAAATACATCTCTATCGTATCATTTCATACCCCATCTTTTTCATTTATTTCCATACAATCATTGTCATCATTCATATTGTTCAAGCTTTCCATAACTAAATGTAATAACATATAAATGAAATCAATCACAATAATATTTAGGAAGTATTAAATGCTAAATATATATTAAAATAAACATGTGATAATGCATTGCATTCCACACTTAAAAAAAACATTGGTTATCTACATTAACAAGAGGTATTACATCAAGATAATAAAGTCATGCGAGCTGTAAAAATAGGAATACACGTGAAGACTTGCATGAAAGGCACGTAAATGCATTTAATGTTTTAACAGTTGCATTTAATGCATGAATACAAGTGAAGACTTGTATGAAAGGCACGTAAATGAATGTTTGAAAAGTTGAATTTAATGCATGACCATTTTTTTATTTTAAAGATGAATCTAGTGCTTTTCATTCAATAAAAAACACCATACACGTGAAGACTTGCATTACATTTAATGTTTCAATAGTTGCATTTAATGCATGACCATTTGTTTATTTTAAAGATGAACCCAGATAAACAAATCCAGTGTTTTTCATTCAATAAAAAATGTCATACACGTGAAGACTTGCATGTAAGGCACGTAAATCCATTTAATGCTTCAACAGTTGCATTTAATGCATGACCTTTTGTTTATTTTAAAGATGAATTTAGTGCTTTTCATCCAATAAATCCAGTGCTTTTCGATCTGAGATTTTTAGTGCAATGTCAAGGAAGGAATTTTCGAAAGGTTTTAGGTAGGAAAGAGAGAGGTGTAGGAGGAGATTTGGTAGTGGAAGAAACGATTTTGACGAGGGTTGAGGGGGTAGAGTTGTGAATGAGGAGAGGGTGAGTGGCAGTAGCATATCATCTCCTAAGGGATTGAGGGATGTGAAGTCATCGAGGGATAAAGGGAAGGGGAAATCATCAAGATCTAAGACGAGAAGATCATCTCCGTCGTGGTCGAAGGATTCCAGGAGTGAGCAATCTAGAAGTGTGGAGGTGGGGAAGAAGATTGGAGTGGATGTGAAGGATGTTGAAATTCAGATTAAGAGTGCTGAGAGTGGGAGTAGCAGTGAAATGGAAGAAGGTGAGCTCAAACCAGAGCCTCAATCCAATGCTCAAGTTGGCGATGAGGATAAAAATGAGGAAGAAAAGCATGGATCGGAACATGACGGACTGGACGTTGATCATAGAGAGGTGGAGGGTGAAAACCTTGGTAATGGTGAAGTAAATGTAAAACAAAAGGGGTCTGAGAAGGAAAGTGTTTCTGAAAAGACTAATGTGGTTGAGGAGGGCGATAAGGGGCTTGTTTGTGGGGAGAATTTTAGTGATAAGGCTAGTATTACTGGCGGTCAAGTTGAAAATTCTAGTAATGATGATGGTGTTATTAGAGCAGGAGGTACTCCCAGAGAAAAAATAGAGTCTGAAAAGGAGGAAACTAAGGACATGATTGTTGATAAGTCTGGGAATATTTGTATAGATGGAGGGTTTTGACAAGAAAAGGGTATTGATCTTGAGGCAGAGGTGGGGGATGATGAAGTTCGCGAATCAGGTAAAGAGTTCACAGAGGAGAATGAGGGAGAGGAAGTCAATATGGAGTTGGCAACAGAGACTTTGGGTCAGAATTTAAGGGATAAAGGCAAGGGTGTTGCTGTTTCACCAGTCCGAGTTGCTTTCTCCACAAATAACCATATATGAAAACAACGTAAATAATAATAATATTATTTGTCGAGTAATGGGTTAGAAAACACAAACAACCACATACAAAAACAAAACTGAAAATTGCATGATGTGATGAGCTGCAAAAGATAGCAGAAGACGCAGAGATTGAGAAGTCGATGAAGATGGTAGTTTCGTTGATTTCTATATGCAAAACCTTTTAACAATGGAAGAGGCTGAAGACGCAGGTCGGCGGTGCAGGAAACTAGTTATGTGAAATATGAAAACCTGTTTTAAAAAACACGAAAACTTGTTTTAAAAACATACGAAAACATTTTTTTTTTGTTTTCGCAAAGTCACTGCGGGTTTCTTATTTTTGAAAATGAAAAATGGCAATATCCTCGACCAAACAAGTTCTAACGAACTGTTTCTTTTTTTTGAAAACGACAATGACAAACTAAAGAAAAAATGAAACCTAACAGCCCCTAAGTTAATAGTTCGAACGTAAGTAATAATAGAGACATTATTGACTTATTTAGTATTAATGTTACTTTTAATTGACAAAAACAGTGGTCCATTGAAATTAAAAAAGATTAGGGTAAAAACATTAATTTTCTTAAGGTCACATCAATTCCTTAAAAACCTTTATAATATAAATTTAATCATCTTATTTATTATATTTAAATTATTTTAAATTAAATATTTATATTATAAAAATAATTATGAATGAAAATGTGATGAATAAATTAAAAATTAAAATCTATAAATTAATATATATACGTGAAAAAGTAAGATGACAATGGAAGGAAAAATAGCTCACTGTTATTATTCTTGCGTCATGTACTTATACACAAATGAATGAAAAAGACTGAAAACAAAAAGAGAGTATACAGAGAAGATATTTACAGGTATAACAATATACTCGTACAGTTAGTTATTGGACAATGATGAGGCGTATGTGATGGGTACAGTGAGTGAAAATATTCCATATAAAAGATTCCCTTATTAGCATATAGTCCTAAAGACGCCTAAGCGACCTGTCTTCATTAGGTAATTAAGTTCAGGCAACAAATTGATACTTAACAGAATAATAACATCAGGCAACAAGTTGATACTTAAAAGAATAATAACATCAATATAATCCAAATAAAATGTCATATAATTACTACAAATCTTATAAAAGTGAAGGGGAAATTGTGTAGATTGTAAAAGTAGGAATGGTGATGAGGAGAGAGAGGCATCTGAGGGGCTTATTAGCATGGTCGCCCACGGGCCCATTTGAGATGTCGAATATCTTTAATTTACGCTATTGCCCCCTCCTGGCACAAACGGTTGAGACATTATCAACGTCCATTCCATCCTGCGAGTCAAGTCGAGCCCCACCATTGCCATTTACCAATGCCCCATTCCTCAACGTTGTGAACTTTACAGTTCTTATATTATAAGCAAAAGTATATTAAAATTTTTTTATTGTTATTTTCAGCCTATCTTTCGAGCTTAAAAATGAATATGAAATGTTTCAAACTATTCCGGGTTATTTTAGAAAAAATTAAAATAAGAGCAAATTATCTCCTATCTCTCTTTTTTTTTTAAATCTTGAAATGAAAAAATTCGGTAAGATTTGATAATATTAAACCTTCAATAAATTTTGTTTTTTTTAAATTTGTTTCATAAATAAATTTTAATGAAATACAAGGATTAAGACAATAATATTTTTAGTAATTTTTTTCTTTTTATTTATTAACAATCAAAATGTAATTCATGTTTAAAGTAATTTTATTTTTGAAATAAATAAAAAAAATATGAGATTTAATATAATTTAGTCAACAAAAAGATTGAAAGGGTATTTTTGTCCAAAAAAAATATAACATGTATAATTGCCATAATAAAGGAGTAAAACAGTCTTTTTAAATTCTAAGCTGGTCAAATAAGATAATAAGTACATTTTTAAAATAGAGGTGGAAGTAACATATGAAGGGATAAAAGAAGGGGATGAAATATATTTTTGTCTGTATTATACAATTTCAATTTACATGGTAAAATCAGATGGGATGCTTCACTATTCTTTCCACTTTATATGTCTAATATGGACATACATTGTTAACAGAGGAACATGTGACACTCACACCGCTTTTATGATTAAAGATAAATTAGTTGTTATTATTGTGGTCCAAAGTTGGAGTAGTAACAAGGAATTATTAATACTACAAACATCATGGCTAGTATAGAGCATTTTATTATTCTCAGTCCTTTTCTTTTCCACCATAACAAGCAGACATCATTTGATAAATTGCAATTACTGCTGCGTAGATATGTAACATAATATGAATATCGATGATAATTATTTTGACGAGACGACGAAGAAATCTTTTAGACTAAAACTTTTAGTACACAGTTTTTGTATTTCAAATTGGAACTTTGTTCTAATGACCCAACCTACAAAAGAACGCTCTTTTACAGTAAAAGGAAAAGCAATGTCGCCTGGGTCTGGTCAAACATGGAGCACTCAAGTAATTCGAGAAATTGAAACAAAACAGTGTAGTGTAGTGGGGTAAAATGATGCCCAACGTGAAACCGAAGGACGCACGGCCTCAAATTTTCTGTACCAACAACACTGGCCCTACCTTGTGCCATTACATCCTAACCACCTATTTTTATAAATCCCATATAAATAAGTGGCTAGGATGTAATAGTATAAGATAGGTCAGTGTTGTTGGTACAGAAGATCACATCCCAGACTCACAGGCTTCAAAAAACTTGTTATTGTTAACCCTAAACTTTAGCCAAATCCCTAGTGCATCACGAATCTCCACCACCTACCATTACCAAAGAACAGCCGCCAGCTGGAACTAGGCAGTAAATGATCTTCCCCTTCGTAATACTGACATTTCCACGAGGGCATTCCTGACAATGGAAACAAACTGTCCTTTCCGTTACCAAAATCCTTACTTGTGTGTGTCTGCGTGTGTGGGGCACTTCAGCTCAAAAGAGTTGTGCACGGAGGCACAGACAAACGCCACCGAATCCGTGAGCGATAGAGAAAAGACATCTAGAGAGTATAGAGAGAAAAGGGTCTATCTGGTTTGTGGTCATGTACCTCCAAACTCCATTTTCAGAGAAACATCGAAGGAAATAAAAGGAAGCTCCTCTCGCAAATCAATGCCTGTGCATCCCAGAATTTGATGCTTTTAATTCGTCTGATTCGAACTCCTTTTCTCCTAAAAATCGCTTCTTTCTCGGGTTACTGTGTCCTAGGAAAACGAATAAACTAACCATTACACCAAAACAAAAACCTCAAAATTGGAAGTACTTGCATGGAATCCCAATAGGTGAGTCACGAGAGCCCACATACAGTTATTGTTTTACTGCATTTCTTTCTATTTCGTAAATGTAACTCTTTTTTAGCTCCATTCTTGGTTTCAGGTGACGGTCTCTTCTCCGTTGACCCTCTGAAGAGTCTGGCGACGAAAGGTGAATTACTAGTAGTTTCTGTACGGACTTTCGAAAGTTTTCTTTTCCTTCAGTTCTTTCATTATCTGTATATATATGGTTTGCTGATTTTACTTGCGCACTATTTTACTTTGAAAAACTAGTCAAGAAGCGTAATGAGTAATCCAAACTAAAGTTTTTATCTTTGTATTCACTCTTTTTTCTTTTGTTTTCAATCTGATGGCAGTTGAGACGGTTATTCGCCGCTGCTTGTAAAGATCTCGGCTGGTTCTCAAGTAGATCCCGTGAAGGAGGAGCTTTTGACCCTGATCTTGAACCAGCAACTTTATAGATCAACTTGGTATTCTCAACTTTCTACTTTTACAGTATTGATTGATTTGCCTAGAAGATGCATTAAATGCATAATGCAAGTGGAGGAATCTACTGCAACTTCAGTGTCGGCTTGATATTGTAGGAATTGGCCTAGAAGAGGTAAACTTTTAACTCCGTTATGTTGATTATATTGGTCCAGTTTTGGTGTTATTCACCCGGTGGTCCATTGTCCCGTGATGGGTAGTCAAAAGTTTGAGTCTTCTTTCGTTCTCCATTCCTCCAGCCTGCCACTGGAAGGAAAAAAAAAGCAAAAGTTAAGTAATTGTATCACTTTTATAATCTTAAATGAGCTTAATTTATTGGAGTACTACAAGAGTATATATAGGTAATTAAGGAAGAGAGAAAGATTTGGGTTTTGGAATCCTTAATGGTGATTTTTTTAATAGTAGCAGGATTTAGTTTGGTTGGGCAGTGAAGATGGCTTCTTGGGAGCATCTTGGGGAGATTGCAAATGTTGTCCAGCTCACTGGCCTGGATGCAGTGCGGTTGATAGGATTGATTGTGAAAGCTTCCCATACAGCAAGAATGCACAAGAAAAACTGCAGGCAGTTTGCACAGCATTTGAAGTTGATTGGGAACTTGCTGGAGCAGCTCAAGATATCAGAACTTAAGAGGTATCCAGAGACAAGGGAGCCTTTGGAACAACTTGAAGATGCGCTTAGGAAGGCTTATGTACTGGTGCAGAGTTGTCAGGATAGAAGTTATCTATACTTGATGGCTATGGGGTGGAACATTGTGTATCAATTTAGGAAGGCTCAGAATGAAATTGACCGATACTTGCGCCTTGTTCCTCTGATAACTCTGGTGGATAATGCTCGAGTGCGGGTATAAAATTTTCTTTCTTTGTTTTTGGTTATGACTACTGATTTGCCTGATATACTTATTTCTTTCATTTTTTGGTCGCTTGGATTGTTAATATCTTTCCACATTTCTTCTTGCATATAGATGAAGATTTTATTTCTGTGATGAAATGATTGTTTTTCCAAAATTTATGAATACCGAGTGCTTATAGATTTCATGAATTATCTTTTTCTTTTTCTTTTCCCTTTCCTATTGTCCTGGATTGAGTCATTGGTCTCAGATGATTGAAGAATTACCTTTGTTTTCTTAAGCTAAGCAAAGACCAGTGTATGTCAATTCCTATGATCATTTTGATTGGGAACTCAAAGTTCACATTTAATGGGAATATCAAGAGTTTCCAGCATTGAATATGATTATTGTTCACTGATTCGGAACTTGGTTAAATTTATGCTAATTACTAGACTGAATTTTGTATGGCAGATTATACTTATCTGATACAGTTCCTGTTAGCTGTTTTGACCAATCACACCATTATTATGGATTGCAAACCCACTACCTTTTTAACTTCCATAGTTAACTACCAAATGAAAATTTTCATTTTCCTTTTTCCTTCAACTTGCTACGGAACTAAGTATGTTTAAGGAAGTAATTTGATTCAAGTTATGCATATCCATGTTAACTGATCACTGTTGGATATTGGTTTGTATTCTCGTGCACAGGAGAGGCTGGAAGATATTGAAAAGCATCAGTGTGAATACACGCTGGACGAAGAGGACAGAAGAGTGCATGATGTCATCTTAAAACCAGAACCCTCAAAAGATCATGAGATAGTGTTGAAAAAAACTCTCTCTTGTTCCTACCCAAACTTGGGTTTTAATGAAGCTCTTAAAAAAGAAAACGAGAAACTTCAGCTTGAACTACAACGATCCCAAGCTCATTTGGATGTCAGCCAATGTGAAGTTATTCAGCATTTGATCGAGGTCACTGAGAGTGTTGCTGTAAATTCTAATACTGAAAAGAGCTCACCTAAAAAGGGTTCCAAACAACTGGAGTCTAATTACTCGGATGCTAGTGAGAAATACCAGTCACCTGATGAAAGCTATCATAAGAAGAGCGATTCTCGTGTAACTTCAAGGTTATAATACTTCTGAATCTTGTTTCTAAATTAGAAGTTTCAGTTTGCATGCACAATTGTTTCAGATCAGGAAAATATAATTTTTAGCACTGAGATAAATCTGTCATGCTATCCAGGAAATTGATCTTCTAAAATCTTGGAAATTTCTGACTACTAGGTCTAAATATTCTATGATTTGCTTTCATTTTCTCATTTTCTGTTTTTATTATCCTTTCTAGTATTCATAAGAAGATCTTCTGGATACTACATTACTCATGACCTTGATGGGTTCTAAACAAAGGGCCGATCAAGAAGTCTGATTGTATTCTTCTTTTTGCAGAAAAACATCCTCAGTTTCATCGGGTCAAGAACTTCTGTCCAATAGAGGTTCATATCAAGATGAAGAATGGCATACTGATTTACTTGGGTGTTGTTCTGAACCTTCTTTATGTATGCCTCCTTCTGAATCTCATTTGGCTTGTCTACCGTAGCAACTATTTACACTAAAATAGTGAGAGTTCCGTTCATTTCTTTTCGTGTATAATGCATTCTTAGTGGTTGCTAATTTTTTCTGAACAGCAGGATATGGGTCTGGTTTTCATTTTAGTGTATCTTGATCATTATTGGGAATATCAATCTCCTGATTGAATGCTATTTTTTTTCCTTTTGTCTGTCATATCATTTCCTAAACTGTTGACTAGAGTCAACAGAAAATACTTGAAAAGTTTAATTTAGCTGATTTTTCCCGGTAAGTACAATCTGTGTCTTGTCCGCAACTCTTAGCTCATATCAGATAGCTGTCAATACAAAGTTGACATATTTTGACTTTGGAGATCCAAATTTAGAGTGCCTAGATTGCAGCTGAAACGCTGATCATGTAGTGTTGCTGAGGTCTAATATTTGTATTATATTCTTCCTTAAATATAAAAGATATACCACATTCTTGTTATTTCAGCCACTTGTTTTTCTTAAAGCATCCTTCTGATGTGCAGGTTTAAAGACTTTCTTTTATCCATGTGGCACACTCTCCAAGATTGCTACGGTGGCAACTAACAGACCCATGTGTAAGTGATACTAATTGTACACAGAATCACAGATTATATTCATGGCTGCATCTTATGCATGAACTTGGGGTAGTCAGGGTAGTTGATTTCTGGAAGCTCCTAAATACTGCTTTTTCTAGTAAATTATGGCCGGATATTAGTTGGGTGGTGGTTGCGTATTAGGCTATTCTTTTTCTCTTATGTCCTGAACAATAGGAGTCTGTTAATTTCAGATTGTCAATCTAAACATTCTACAAATCTTATTCATGTTTTGATGTCATGTTATTCTTATATTGTTCATTTCTGTAATCTTCAGCTTCAGCAGAAGTGTGCAATGAATTGATGGCTTATTCATTGATATTGTCATGTTGTTGCTATACTTGCTGCATTCGGAGGAAGCTTCGCAGAACATTCAATATAGCGGTAATTATTCTAGACAGCTACTTGATTAAATCTCTGGTTGCAACTTTTACACATTGACCATTAGCTTGTCCCAATTCTTGTGCCTAAGACCAAAATATCTTCAACATGTAATGTTACTTTCTACAAAAAAAAAAAAAATCTTCAACATGTAATTTTTAGCTACTCGGACATCCCCAAATTTCTCAAACCATATCATTTCCTAGAAGAATCTGATATATGCATTGATTAGGATAGCACAACCTAATCGTGACCACATGGTGTTTAGCTTTTAATGTTGAGTAAGCCAGCAAAGTTTTGTTTTAACAATTTTCTTTGACAGGGCGGCTTTGTTGATGATTTTCTCTCACATTTGATGTGTTGTTGCTGTGCACTTGTCCAAGAATGGCGAGAAGTAGAGATTCGTGGTACATATGATTGAATTAATTATCTAGGATCAACTGAAAAACTTCAAGGGGATTCTGTGTCTGAAAACTTGTCTTGTGGTTGGCAAGATCTATACTCCTTGCATGACGTTAACTTCTTACTTGCTCACCACTCTCAATAATCTTTGCCGATCACAGTTATTGCTCTTTCACATAAATGGTGCCTATTCCTGGCCACTAAGCATTTGTGATTCATGGTTGACTCTTGCAGGTATGGAGAAGACCAAAACAAGCCCACCAACTACACAGTTTATGGAGTCGTAAGTGATGTAATTATGCTTACATGTTGGCAGAAAAAAGATTGTAGACCATGAAATCCAATCACAGACGTAACGACCAATTACTGCTGTTATATGAAGCTTGCCATGGGACACTTTTTCTGTTTTCATTTTTTCGATCACAGGATATTTACCTTTGTATTGGGTCAGCCAGTGTAAATTAGCTTGGTACAACATATGTATCATAGACATAAATTTAATGATAGTGTTGTCTGTTGAAATAGTTTGTGGATCCAATTTAGCCTTTGGCTATTGCCTTTAATTCACCCTTAATCACACAGCAAGGTGAGAAAACCCCTTGGTATTTGTAAGAAACTGTGTAGATTCTAATTCTTTGTAAAAATTGTTAGAAGGAAACATCCATAAAAAATTAAAAACTGAATTCTGCTAGTGGTGATGATTATGTTCGGGTCCTGGATCTAGATGAATGGAAGAAGAAGAGTAGTATTGATAGCAGAATGGGAGGTTGGTGGCAGGAATGGAGAGGCCTAGTCCCACCCAAACGAAACGGGCAAATCTTTTTGTCCGCTCACCTCAGGAATCAGACTAGCATATTCTTACTAACAGACTGAAAATAGAAGCAATTTGGTAAAATGAGTGTAGGGTCAATTCTACACCCTAGAGCCGTCCTCTGCCTTCCTTTTATAAACACAACATACTTAACAGGAGGCCTATCAGACTAGTAGGTTGTGTTTGGTTACTGTCCCCATGGGTGGGGACAGTAGACGGAGACGTAAAAGTCCCGTTTCCGCAGCGTTTGCTTGCTGTCTCCACCCATTTTTGTCCCGTCTCCGGAGTACGGGGACAGAAATTTTTTGTACCTC
>JAOQMP010000208.1:24039583-24058666 GCA_027563575.1 Erythroxylum pedicellare | reverse complement strand
TAAATGATTTAATTATATATTAAATCTTATATTTAAATGATTAATCATATGTTAAATACCTTTTATATACAAACAATAATTATTAAATTGTATGTTTCACATAAACTAATTAACAAATAATTTAATGATTTAATTTTGTTCTCATTTTTATGATTACTAAAATAAAAAATAGTATAACATGTTCTTGAATTATACACAATTCACAATGCCTAAATGTTCTTCTATAATCTATACATAATATTATTTTGACCTCATTTCTTTATGAATTCATAATGCTTAAACGTTATTGAACTATACACAGTAGACACAACTAATTCCAACTTCTAAGCCCAAATTGTGGATATTTTATAAACCATTTACATTACACACATAGACATAACCAAAACATAATGCAATTGCAATCTAGAACAAAAACAAAAAACCTAAAACAAACAAAAATTAGACAAATTGCAGCCAAGTTAATGAGAATTATAGGTCAGGTCAGGTAAGTTCAACTAGATGCAAATGGATCTGAATTCTGGATCGGGAAGTCAGGAACTGGCTGATTAGAGTCACTGAACATAAAGGAGTTGTATGGAGAGCAAGGGCCAGTAAGCATCGAGGGTATGGACTAGAGAATAGTGACAATGAGTGGTCCCAATGCCAATGACAACAAGTACTGAAGGAAGCAGCGCATGTGCATAAAGAGCGTTAGTGGTTTTAGTCTTTAGTTTTTATGTTTTTTTCAATTTGGTCACTAACTTTTAAAATTTGTAATTTAATCCCTAAAATTCTCAGTATTTTGGGTGCTGGCCAATATAAGATGGTAATAACAAGCATCCATAACCCATACGCTGCCAACATTTTCAATATCATTCTTCGACTAGTACAAAATGATAATCATAACGTTGGGTAGTATTTAAGGTTTCAAATTTGGGTATTGATACTGGTGTTTGTGTTGAAGTTATTATAGATAAAATGGTATAATAGAATATGTCAACAAAAATTAAGACTAAGCTCAAGTGAGCTCTAACACTATGAAATGAGAAGTTTGTATAATTGTAGGACTTTGGTATTAATTTTTTATAATTGATACATTAGAGTATACACGATATTTATACACAAAAAAGTAAGACTATGATTTGATGTAATTTGCTCTTATCACTATGATTTGAGGTAATTTGCTCTTATCATATCTAATAGTATTACAACAGAATGATAAGACAAATACCAATTAACAATTTCAATAGAATGATAAGATAAAGATCAAATAAGGATTGATCTTATCATATTAGATAACACATTCGCAGTCTCTAACCGCTTGTACGTATTTCTACCTAAAATATCATTTGTTTGTTGAACTTACAAGACTGCTTATTTAAAGCATATGTCGTCATTCTGAGGTGTTTTCAGATCAGGTTTTGTATCTTCCTAATTATTCAGTTAATGCAATTTATTTAATTTTTAAAAATATACACTTAAACAATTTGAAAATTTTATAAATATTGTGAAAAATAGTATGTCAAAAATGTTAGTTCTTATATAGCCTATTATATAAGGAAAAGACTTAAGTGATTATTATTTAATAGTCATTAACGATCATCATTACTATAAATAATAAAAAGATTATTTTAATAAAATAAGTGCACTTATTTATTAATGATGCATATTAGTGACCATTAAGTGGTGCTTATATAGTTGAGTCCTTTATATAAAAGTTTAGAACAATTTAATAATTTTTTCAAATTTTAATTAAAGATAGTATTAGTTACGTCCCAAAAAATTTTAATATTTCATATTTATTTATATTAGTCAAATATTTCATATTACCTAAAATTTTTAAAATTTTATAATTAAATTAAATTGTCATTTTTCTTTAACTTTTTTTGTGACCCCATTTAGTTCCTAAATATATTGATAACAAATGGAAATTATATTTAAGATTTGATGAAATAAATCAAATTATTTTTAAATTTTTAAATTTAAATTTTAATTGAATAATTTGTATTGACAAATTAAGATTGAAGTTTAAAAATTTATTATGGTCACTTAAATATTAGAAATGTCAAAGTTATTTAGTAAAATTTTCATGCACAAGTTTTTATATAGTTCAATTATTTTATTAGGAAATATTTTAATTAAATATAGATTATTAATTTGATATCTATTCTATTTGAGTTCAATCTTATTAATTCTCTAACATTAGTAATTGATTATTTTAATGATATTTGAAAATGATTATCAAAGTGTCATTCTACCTTATGTAAGGATTTCTCTAATTAATAATAATGAAATATTGTCCTTAATTACTTTAGGTTGATAGTTCATATATTAATGACTTAATTATCTTTATATAATTTATGTTATGTTCAGTAGTTATCTATTGAGCTACCTATAGTTAAGATAGGTCGTAAGTAATATCAAAATACAATAATTCATATATATGATACATTACACATATTAAATAAAAATATTACTTATACAATCATCACAATATACATTTTCAGATACAAAAAAAAAATCATTTTGTGTAAGTTTAGTAAACTTTTTTTTCTAATAAGCACTCTTAGTTTAAGTATATTGATACTTGTTTAGAAGATTGACTATTTTTTATAAAGAAGAAATGAGTTTCATAATTATCATCTCCTTATAATTTCATTGAATGTATATTAAGTTCTTATGTTTTTATGATTAGTCAATTAAAAAATATGTATAAAATAAAAATATTTAATTAAATAATTATTACAATATAAAGCCAATGAATTGATTATAGTATATAAACCACGATAAACCTACCTAAGGTTTCAAAGGTAAATGACACTCTAGAATAATCATACAAATATGATTGTAATAATTGATTTTTATTTTATCATAACCCAACTGAAAAGTTCAAATCAAAATACAAATAATTAAATATATTCCTAGTGATACTTTTCATTCTATCTTTTTATCTTAATTTGGAAAACATTATGTTAAAGACTAAATCACGATGAATCTCAATTACAAATATGATGAATAGTCTGATTTGATCTATTGAATTGTTGGGTTGAAAATTAAAAAGGTATATAAACATGAAACTTTAGTTCTTATAAATTCTTAAGAATTGGACACCCAAGATTAAAATCATCAATGCTTTGTTAAGGTGAAAAATAGAAATCGTAACTAATAATTTTTATTTTTTTTCTTTATTCCACCATTGACATACAACCATAATCAAATTTTCACAAATGTAACGGCCACATAAGATCGTAACCGTAGTATATAACATCCATAAATTTCATCTTCTTCATTATGAGTTTTCATTCCTCTTCTATATTAAATCAAAATGATGACATGTATAAGGTAGTTATTCTTTAAGAGCAATGAAGGAATGAAGTTTAAAGTGAGTGAGAAGTTAAAGACGGAACTAGTATGCTCAAGCATAGTGCCATGAGATAGCTCCCCCTTTAAAGATATTCAAGTATCTTGAGTTTGATTTTCTATAACAAGAACCTTTAACTAAGTATGCGTCAGTGTGACCTTCAAACAAGCTTTCCTTTTCCAAAACATAAAAATTTCTTGGTTTTTCCTCAGAGATATTGAATAATCTATTTTACTATTACCCAATATTCTTTTTCTTAGTTTAGACACCAACAATGTAGGCATTATTAAGGCTAGTGTATATCATGGCATACATAAGGTTGCCTTACGGATGAGTATGATATCTTCTTCATTTCTTTTCCAATTGTACTTGGTTTTGAGTTTAGTATAAAGTGTGTAATAAGATATGTGCACACAAGCTTAGATTTTTATATATTGAATCTTTGAAATACCATTTCAATCTATTTCTCTTGGAATAACCATAATAACCTTTTTGGTCTATTTTTGGTGATCTTTATTCTAAGAATTTTTCTTTTTAGTCCCAAATCATTTTATGGAAAAGGATTTATGAAAAAAATTTAAAGCAACAATATTTTTATTATCATGTCTAATAATTAATATGTCATCTACCTAAAGTATGAGTATAATGAAATCACCTTCAACATATTTTTTCAAAATGACACAATCACTAGTGAGATTTTCTTGAAATCACACTTACTCATGAATGAACCAAGCTTTTTGTGCCATCTCCTTAGTGCTTACTTTAAGCTATGGGGACTCTTTTTCAGTTGGCATATCATCCTTTGTTTTTTTAGAACTTAAAATCCTTCAGGTTGTTCCATATAGATCACTTCTTTAAAGTAACCATAAAGGAAAGATGTTTTAACATCGAGTTGTTCATCCTCTAAGTCTAAAATGGCTACTAGACCATGTACTACCTAAATAGATGACATTTTTATGATGAGAGAGAATATTTCTTCAAAATTATCATCTCCTTGGTGCTTACTTTAGGGTATGAGGACTCTTTTTCAGTTGGCATATCATCCTTTATTTTCTTAGAACTTAAAATCCTTCAGGTTGTTCACTTCTTTAAAATAACCATAAAGGAAAGAAGTTTTAACATCGAGTTGTTCAACCTCTAAGTCTAAAAAGGCTACTAGACCATTTACTACCTAAATGGATAACATTTTTAAAATTAGAGAGAATATTTCTTCAAAATTAATGTCTTTTTGGCCATATCCCTTTGCAACCATTTTGGCCTTAGACTTGTTGTTATACTATTCTCTTTTATTATGGGCCTATATACCTATTTATTTTTCAAAATCTTTCTTCAGTTAGGCAACTGGATTATATGTATGATTCTCCCACAAAGATTCCATTTCCTCTTACATAGCTTTCTTTCATTCTTCTTTGTGGATGTCAATTATAGATTTTTCATAATTTTGATGCTCCCCTTTATCAGTGACAGTCACATACTCATCTGAAGAATATTTAATGAAAGGTCATCTTTCCTTAATATCTAGTAGAGAGTCATTTCAATTGAGATTTTACAAGTTTAATATGATTAATCTCTGCTTCAGTTTGTTTATCTTGATCCTTTTTATTACAATTTACTATTAATGGTGAGGTAAGACCATTGATACTAGCATTATTATCTCCTATCATAAATGATGAACTAGGATCAAAATGATTGATAAATATTAGTTTAAGCTATTATAACATCTTTATGTCTTCAATTGTCTACTCATCGATATCTTTACTTATAATAATCTTTTCTTTGATAGGATCCCACAATTGATAGCTAAATTCATCTTTTGGCATCCCAAGGTAAATTCCCTACTTGGTCTTTGTATCAAGCTTGGTTGGTTCTTCCTTAGAAATATAAACAAATGCTTGATACCTATATACTTTCAAATAGTTTTAAGAAACATTCTTTCTATACCAAACTTCGTCTGTGAGTTCTTCATCTAAAGGGATTGAGAGTGGAAGGTTGATAGTGTTAAAATAAGTCTTTATGGCCTTACCCCGTAATGACTTTAATAGTTTGGCATGAGAAAGCATACATCAAACCCTTTCTTTAATAGTATGATTCATTCTCTTGGTAATGCCATTTAATTATGGTTTCTTAGGTGTTATCTTGTTGAATCTAATAATATAGGATCTGCAACATTCCTTAAGGACTCTAATACTCTTCATAATTATCAATTTTAAAATAGTCTCTCATTCTACTCTAGTATGGAACTCTTTGAATGCTTCCATTACCTAATCCTTTAATTATAATAAAAATACCCTAACTTTCCTTGAGAAGTTGTTGATAAAATCAATAATGTATAACACCCTATCAAGTGATTTTTGGTTATTAAACAAACATTAGTATGTAAAAATCTAAAACATGTTTTCTTATAGTAGGGTGAACAAGTTTACAAAATGACACTTTATATTGTTTTCCAACTAGACAATTAGTGCATGCATTAAGAGTTTTACCTTCAATATTATGGATATGTTATTTTTAAACAAGGATTAGTAATATATTTTCAATTTTTTTCAAGACTTCTATTTCATAAACTTAGGTGTTTATAGTCAGCGGCAACATTTAACTCTTTTTTATATAATTGTGCTTGCATCATATACAAGGGTCTTTCCTTTTTTCCGAACCATAATTGAGCTTCCATTTATCATTATTTTGATGACTCTCAAAACCATCCTTTTAATTTTTCCTACTAAGATAAACCTGAGGTTCATATCTAGAGCATGGCTTATATCCTACAGTATAAGCTCACAACCTATGCTTATTAAGATGACATCACCCATGCCAATAGTTAAACATTTATCTTTATTTCCTATCTTGAAAATACTAAAATCTCCATGTTTGTAAGATGAGAAGAATCTTTTATGTGAAGTGATATAAATAGAGGCACCATAGTTAACAACATATGAATCATTGTTATGTATTAAATTTAGATAATTATCGATATTAAAAAAGAAAACATCTTCAATAGTTATAGTGGTAATATTTCTATCTTCTTCTTTCTCTTGCTCAGTATGATCTAGCTTAAATTTTTAAACCATTTGATCTCTCTTAAAGATTCGACATTTAGATTTATTATTTTCTAGTTTTCCAAAATAATAGCAAATAAGTTCAAGATGAGGTTTTGATCTTCCTTTCAACCAAACTAGAGATTTATTTCTTCCTCAGCTCTCACTTATCCCTTAATTTTTAATGACATATTCCTTCGAATGTCTTATAAAACCATATTTTTTTCTTCCTCTATCTTCTTTATTTAGAAGACTATCACTTACAATAAGTTTTCTAATTGGAACAAATTTTATAAGAGTAATAAAAAGTGTATCTAATTGACCTGTTTTGTGCGTTGGTCAATATTGTAATAAACTGCAAGTGAACGACATAGCTGTATCTAGTACCAGCAAGTATAGATCGATCCCACAAAGACTAAGAATAATAGTACTTACCTTTCCCCTATTATCTAACCTAAGGATTGATTTTAGATTTTTAATGATAAGAAACCAAAACTAAAACCAATAAAATAGAATAGAAAATAATAATGAACACAGGGAGATTGGAATTTGCTTAGAAAACTATCGTTATCAGAAATTAGCATCTAGGCTCAAATCTCCTTAAAACCTTAACAAATTAATCTTTTATCATGCAATTGTTTACTGATTAATTAGACTATAGAGACTCATATGGTATGCTAGTAGCTAACCTTGAGTTTATTAACAACTAATCATAAGGTCTCTAATCGAATTACTCAGGTTAAATCTTATAGGACTGTGTTACTGATTTATGAGTCCCTAGTAACACGTTATAACACTACACAAAATAAACTATACCTACTATTATAGTAGTAGTGAGTCTAGGTCGATCCTACAGAGTTACTAGGGGGCTTGGTTGGTTTATCAAACAAGAAAATAAAATGAAGCTAAATTAATAAAAGCAAATTAAAGAAAACATGCAAAAATGATGAAAGTGGTGAATTCGTTAGGAGTTTGGTTCTTTGGTTCAATCTCAGCCTACACCTTATTAAACATATTTCATTGAATTGTTGTCTTCACATCTCTCTTTGAACTATTGGCCACAAATTAACAACGAGCTATGTTAATCCCAGTTTTTCCTTAGGTCATAGTTAATTAAGAAGAGCTCGTTAATTAACCCTAGTTATTGGATAACCTAGGAGACATTCTCTAAGTTTAATTGGGCAGTTGCCTTATGAACGAGAAAACCATACCAATTTAAGCAATAATCACACAAGCTCGGATTATTTAACCTAGGTTATGTTATCCCTAATGATTACGAACCATTAGTTGCTACACATAAAATTCAACATAATAATTACGAATTACATTGAATATTCTAGCAATGGGTTTGTAATAAAATGATCCAATGAACGCGTTCCAATCATCTTTTCACAATACCCAAATCCATACATATAGGATAACATAATCAATTTCTAAAGATAGAAAGAAAACAACAAATAAAAGGAGACATACATTTAACAGGGTCATGGCGTCAAAGTCACCTCCGAAGAGGTGTCAGAAAGCTACCCCTCCATAGGTCTCTTGCAGTGAAAAGCTTCCATAGCCCTCTTAGTGTTCTCCCGAGAGCACCTTTAGTTTAGTAGATAACACCTTTTATTCTTTCATAAGGTTTGTATCGTCATACCCTCGGTATATATTAAAAAGCTAGGTTAAAAAATTAAGTAAGGTGGCATCTTAAGGCCTCATGCCTGTGAGTTATCACTCACGGGTATGAGAGCACCTATATACACATACAACCGTGAGTAATGCTCTAGCCCTCTAGTCGTTCATACGTTATTTACTTTAAATGCAATTGTCCACCAATGTTTTTTAGCAGCCGACACCTATCCAAACATTGTCACATTTTATCCAGCCAAATAATTACTCCAATTGACACTCCAAGTGGCCCCTCCACTCACGTCACACAAAACATGTTCTTTATAATGTAAATGCTAATTGGAATAGTAGTTGGTCACCTTACATAGGCATGACAAATAACTCACGCCCATGCAGTCCATTGCACAGCCGTGAGTGATTGCTCATGGTTATGCATTTTTCCAGCTTTAACCGTGAACAATATAGCTTAGTTCTTCTTTTTATGTTTTCATTTTCTTGTCTTCTTCTTGTCTTTATTTGCCCTAATCTTCCTCATTCTTATTCCATGAAGACAAGTGGATATGATTATTCAAAAAATTGCCCAAATATGAACTAAAGTGAGCATCTTAAGCAATTTCATATCATTCATCCCTAAGTGTAATGGAGTAAATGTATAATCAATTAAGCATATATCAATTTTTCCTACACTTAATTTTGACCGTTCGTGGGCAAAATCTCAAAATTAAGCTTATAGACTCAAAAACATTCACTCATTTCCCATATGTTCCAAGAATACATAATCATATGCAAAGATGAATGATTTTGAAAAATCATAATAAGAACTTAACATTCTAAGCTTTTACTCATGATCATTCATCATTCAATACCTTTAAAAATTGAGCAATCTAATGCTAGAATTGGAAAATGTATTTAAACAAGATATGTTCATGAGTACACTCAATACCATTCATGATCATGTCATTTCACAACTTTACATATCATTTCATTTCTCCACTACTAAAATTAACATGTATAATCATGAATCAAAGGACTTTTTAAGGTTGTAATGTGGGTAAAGGTAAGGTGAGATGTATTTGGGTTAAGTAGCATGAAAGTCATCAGAGCTAGTGAAACAAAAATAACACTTAATATACTATCAAGTACAAAGACATCATTCAATTACAATTGTGTACATCAACTATGATGAATACAAAAATGATGTTTTAGAACTCAATTTCAAGATCTTATCCACAAACCACATAAAGCATATACCAATCCGAAGGGATCACTTATACAATTGATGACAATACATTGAAACCACATATAGTGAACCTTCCAAGCCAACATCTACCTCATATTCAACATACTCAAATACCCCATTCATTACAAATTTAGGAGGATGCATTAATCATAAACAACTTTTCAACATATAGGCACTTCCTCCGAGATACATTTATTTAAACATTTTTTCTTCTTTTTCTTTTTCTTTGTTTCTTTCTTTTTCTTTTCTTTTTTTTCTTTATCTCTTATGAAAATTAAAAGAAACTATCTAACATTGTAATTTCAATGATAAGACATAAAATGGCATCCCAACATTATAACCAACCCACACATATGTACACCCACACACTTATATTTTTGTATATCCATAAACTCAACAATTAATAAATGTTCTACTAACTTGAAGGCTTGGGAAGGACATTTGGTTAGGGTTAAAGCATGTAACGTGGTTAATACACAAAGAAAAGGCAAATAAAGGTTAAAAGGTCTTAACAAAGGAAAATTCACGTCAATAGTTCGGAAAAGAAAATAATGCCTAATAATTTCCATGGTAATGCATGTGATAAACTATGGTCCTGAATAGAAATTCAAGGCAAAGTTAGGATGTACATATCATGAAGGTCACATATAAATGAGATTGATATGGATGTGTCAGTCTAATAAGGCTCAAAATCTCTCCAGTTTTGTCTATCACTAGTCACTACTTTTCTAAAGATAATGCACATCGACCAATCATAAAAGTAAAAGCACATGCTCAAGTTGCTATGAAATTCTCAAGTCAATTCATTCTCTACTCATAGCTATATAGTCTTAGAAGCAATAGAAAACGAGCAAATTTTTATTTGTTTGTTTTATTCTCTCTCTTATTTTGATTGAAAACTTAAAATAAGCAAGAAACAAACCAATATAGAAACACACATGCTTAGCTAACTAGTGTGAAAAAGGTAAATGAAAGGAAATTTACTTCCATTTAGTTGCGTCCCAAGAAGCACCTTTGTTTAGGGTCATTAGCTCAAATCCATGTTTTCTCCTCATTAACAAAATTATGATCTTCTGGTATCATAGTTTGAGCGACTTCCACGTAAGGTTGTTCAGAATAGGGTCTTGGTTGATAATTTATCATTTTCAGCGCATTGCCTATCTTCAAAATCTCAAACTCTACTAAGTCCGTACTATCGAAAAAAACTTGGAATTTCTCTTCACCTTTTTCTTCTTCGTTCACTTTCTCTAACCTACTAGGTAAAAGTAAAGAGTCATTCTTAACTAGAACTCAGTATTTACCTTTGAGCTAAAAGATGTATCCATTTGAGCTTCGAGCTCCTCCATTTCTTTCACATAAACAATTCCTTGAGTATTACACTCAAGATTCTTAAGCTCCTCATCACACTCTAAGCCCTTGCGCTAATGTCCACTAGGTACACCTCGGGTTGATATGGATGCTCCTCTTCATTTTGTGATTTTAGGAGGTTAATAGGTTTTGCCAACTGGCCCGCTTGGTTTGGTAAGTTCTGGAGTCTAGACGTTGTATCATGATGGAATTGTATGATATCCTTCTAGAACTACTGTAATTGAAAAGCATTTAAAGCAACAATATTAACTGATTCTTCTAGAAATGTACCTGAGTTTTGCTACCACTCCAAATTTTGGAAACTAGACCAAAATTGTCTTTCCTCCTGCTGAAATTGTAAACTGTTAGCAGTGATAACATTAACTAGTTCTTCTAGAGATGGACCTAAGTCGTAATAAGAGCTTTTGCTCTATACAAAATTGTTGTTTTCCTTACATACTATTATAGAAGTAATTCTATTGATTATCCCATCCATAATCAAAATTTGTATGATCACTCCAAACATAATTATAAGGTTGGGAATATGAATTATGAAAGAAATTACTTCCATCTAAGAACATATTTTTTCAAATTTTCAATCACTAATACTAACAAAAAGTGAAAAAATTAAGAATGAACTGAAAAGAAACATATTGTAAAAAAATATATACAAAGCACTAATTAAAATCAAGAACAAAAACTAAACATCGCACTCCTCGATAACGGCGCCAAAATTAGTAGCGTGTCGTAACACTACTAAAATAAACTAGACCTACACTATAGCAATGGTGAGTCTGGGTCGATCCCACAGAGAGTGTGTGTAATGCTTTTGAAATGAAATTAAACAATGTTTAGGTTATGGGGGGTTGGTTGGTCTATCAAACAAGAAAATAAAATGAAGTTAAACTTACAAAAACAAATTAAAGAAAACATGAAAAAATGATGAAAGTGGTGAATTCCTTAGGAGTCCGGTTTTTTAATTCAATCTCATTCTACACCTTATTAAACATACTTCATTAAATTGTTATCTTCACATCTCTCTTTAAACTATTGGTCGTAGATTAACAAAAAGCTCTGTTAATCCTAGTTTTTTTCTTAAATCATAGTTAATTAAGAAAAGCTTGTTAATTAACCCTAACTATCGAATAAACTAGGAGACGCCCTCTAAGTTTAATTAGAAAGACATCTTACGAATGAGAAAAATAGACCAATCTAGGCAACAGTCACACAAACTCAGATTATTTAACCTAGGTTATATTACCCCTAGTGATTACGAACCATTAGTCTCTACAAATGAAATTCAACATAACAATTACAGATTACAATGAATACTCTAACAATGGGTTTGTAGTAAAATGATCCAATGAACGCATGCAAATCATCTTTTCAAAATACCTAAATCCATACACAGAGGTTAACATAATCAATTTATAAAGAGAAAAAGAAAAAAAACAAATACAAGGAGAAACACACTTAACCGAGTCATCAGCGTCTAAGTCACCTCTGAACAAGCGTCGGAAAGCTACCTCTCTATAGGTCTCTCATGGATGAGAGCTTCCATAGCCCTCTTCGTGTTCTCATGAGAGCACCTTCGGTTTAGCCTAACTGAAAACACCTTCTATTCTTTCATAAGGTTTTTGTCATCATACCCTCGGTATATATTAAAACGCTAGGTAAAAAAATTGAGTGAGGTGGCATCTTAAGGCCTCATGGGTGTGAGAGAACCTTTATAGGTGTGAGAAATAACTCACGCCTATGCAATACATATACATCCGTGAGTAATGCTCCAGCCCTCTCTTCTTTCATGCATTATTTACTCCAATTGTAGCTGTCCACCAAGGTCTTTTAGAAGCCGACACCTATCTAAGCATTGTGACATTTTATCCAGCCAAAAAATTGCTCCAACTGACACTTTAAACGGCCCCTCTAGTCACTTTTTTCTTCAGCATTCTATTCTTTACTTTAGCCCTCCACTCTCATCACACACAACATGTTCATTGTACCTTAAAAGCTAAGTGGAATGGTAGCTGGTCACCTTGCATAGGTGCGAGAAATAACTTGTTCCTATGTAGTCCCATGCACAGTTGTGAGTGATTGCTCACGACTGTTTATTTTTTCCGGCTTTGTCTATGAGCAACATAGCTTGGTTCTTCTTCTTCTTGTTTTCATTTTCTTGCCTTTGTTTGCTCTAATCTTCCTTATTCTTATTCCATGAAAACAAATGGATATGATTCTTCAAAAAATGGCTCAAATATGAAGCTTTCAACTCACTTTAGCTCCATCGCTTTCGAATTGTACCTAAAACCACATACCTTAAACAATTTCATGTCATTCATCACTAAGTGCAATGGAGTAAATGTATAATCAATTAAGCATATATCAGTCCCTCTAATAGGTTTGACCCTAATTTAGATGATTTATGTCATCCCATCTCTAGGGATGCAATCAACTCTAATTACGGTAGAACTATTCAACCTAGGATTTCTCAATCTCTACGTATGAAATCAGATTATCAATAAAACACATAATCATATCACAATAATCAATCGAAAGAGTTTCATTAACAAAGGAATCAAATCATATCAAAGTGTTAACATAAGGTTCATTTATCCTAAATACTAACTGGATGTTTAGTTATACATGATCGAATATAAAATCAAACATACAATGAAAGAAAAATGAAATGAAAACAATGGTCTCCCTGATTGTCTTCTATCGAATGTTCTTACGATGTAGAGGTTTGATCTTGAATTCCTATGGATCTTTCTATGATTTCTTCATGTTTCCCACTTCTCTAGACCAAAATCGTCCCTTCTTGATATTCTCCATATCTAGAAATCACCTCCTAAAGTCTCCTCCTCTGATTTACTTTGAAACGTTGCTTTTATATGAAAATCTAGGTTTTTGGATTATGCACAGTTGTGTCCACAACTGTGCATAGGTACTTGCATTATTGGAAATCACCAGATATCACGAAAGTGCAAGTCCATGACTATGTATAAGAACTTACATAATTGGAAATCACCAGATATCACGAAAGTGCAAGGGCATGTAATAGTGAATAGTCATGCACTCCTTCCAGATTTTTTATTTTCTATTTTACATCGCGTTTTCATCTAAATTCCTCTCTGTTAAGTCCATAAAGTATATTATCACCTATAAACCACTTGAAGCAAAATAATTACCAAATATATGATAGAAGTATAAAATATCAAACAAAATACATCAAATATGGGTGGTAAAATATAGTTAAACATCCATCTATCAAACATCCCACACTTAAGTTTTTGCTTGTCCTTAAGTAAACCATAAGCAAAATTATAAATTTTACAACATCAATCCATCTTCAATCTCAATATGCCCATTCATATTATTCATCATCATATCCTAGTGAATCAAATTAACATACAATTAGAGTCAAGTTGTCCTAAAATTAACTTCCTAAGCAATATTAATAATAATCTTATCAACAATCACATTGAAATCAAAAGCATATCTCTTTACATCCTCACCAAGATTTCACTCAATGCACTCAAGTATTTTAGGTGAAAAGCATCAAAACTCTCAATCAATTTGTAGTAGAACTCTTACCATAAGCTTGCAATAAAATCACATCTCCATCACTTATGTACAAACTAAAAATAAAAATCAAAAGATCTTTATAAGGTTTTAACATGGTTTAGGTACGATATGATTGGGATAATAAAAGGATTAAATTGAAGGAAATTTACTACATAATATATTTCAAGACTTGTTTACAACTATACATAGGTCCTTTTAATGCAACTTTATCGGTACCATAAACTTATTCTTATTTTTTCTTTCTTTCTTTCTTTCTTATAAGCTTATTCTTTTTCTTCTCTTTCTTTCTTTTTTTGTTTTATTTTTTCAACATTCCAATCAGTACCATAATTCAACATATTGGGCCTTTCACAAATTTCAATTCTCAAATAAGTAAATAATGTAAATAATCTTTTGGGTTGAAAACAATAAAAAGGGTAAAGGTATATAAATTGGGTTTAATCAATGAAAAAGGTTAAGGCTCAACTTGGTTATTCCTAAAGGTAAATTTTTGGGTATGGTAATTTTCAAAAAAATAGGCTAAAGCAAGTTGTTGAATCTAAATGCCTTCATCATGTCAATGCTTCTAATTTAACAAATATGGTCTCAACATGCATAATAAAAGTAAGCTATAGAATTATCCTACTATGCACGATAACACACACATGAAAGAATAACAAGTGCTTCAAAAATTTCAAAAATTGCTTTTAGGCTCAAAATCTCACAAAAAGAATTGGTATATGTGTGCGTAAATAATATGCAATTTTCATTCAACTTGAAAATTTCAATGATTACAAAAAATATGACTTAGAAAGCTAATTTTATTCTAACCATCATCTTTTTGCACACTAATTCAAATAAATATTCAACAATAACATATAGTAATTATGGACAGATTTCACCCAATTCAAGATCTCAGTTAATAAAATTTATAATTAGGGTTATAGTAAACTTAAATAAAATCATTAAACTGATCCCAACACTTAAAGTTATACATTGTCATCAATGTACTCAATATAAGAATTAAAAATAAGTGAGAGGGTTTTTGGTACTTTCCAATTGTGACAATTTTATGAATTAGATTAATCTAATATGAGACTAACATCTTTGCAAAACATAAATGAAAAAGAGATAAAAAGATAAAAGAAATAAAACTAAGAATAACGAAAATAACTAAGAAACATAAAAAGAAAATATCATAAAATGGAATCCATCCTGATTCATGGGTTTCCTCCTATGTAACATTTCTTTTAACGTCTTTAGCTCGATGTAACCTGTATGTTGATGTCATCCTTGATCAATAATCAGTGGCTTGCTTCTACCCTTTTCTCTATAAAGCAGTTTCATATACTATAAATAAGCCACTTATTGTAAGATAATAACAAGGACATAATTTATCAAATTAATAAATCCAATTCCTAGTAATAATGCCCCTTTTTATGACAAATTGTTAATAAAAGAGGGAATAAGAAAACTCCCTAAATCATCGATGGGCTCAAGTAGCTTATCATGGAGGAAGTGGGAACCCTCTGTACTTAATGTCACTACCAACACCTCGTTAGTAATTTCCTTACCTGGTTCCTATACCAGTTCTTCCACAATCACCTTTATCCACTCTTCTTCTTCTTCTTCTTCCTAGACAGAGTTTTTCAACTCATCTTGTTCAATTACCTCCTACCCCTTCTCTACTTCGTCTTCTTAGATGGAGGTTTCTTTGTCTTCTTCTTCAGGAAACTCTTTTTCACTACTAAGGGTGATTGTCTCTCAATCAATAATATCAATTTCAATAGACCTAGACAAACTCCCTTGCATCTCGTCAAATAATATATCCATAAACTAAGCAATTTGATTAACCATATTCTATATATGAGCCTCTGTTTTCTGATGCCTCATGTTTGAATCTTGAATATACTCAATCATCATATCTCTCATAGTAGCAATTACCTCTTCACTTTTTGAAATGTATCTTCATTTAAGAAATCGACTGTTGTCTCTTCTTTACAAATGGTTGGAAACTCAAATGTACTCTTCTTATGTAAGTAAAGAAAATCTGTCATTGAATGTAAGTTGACTAGATACTCTCACAGTAAGTGTAGCATTTAAGGTGTCAATCCCTCAAAGAGTTTTTGAACTAATATAACTCGATGTTATCTAAGGCCTAAAGAATTATAGAAATGAAAATAAAAACAAATAGAAAAGTAAATACGTGAAGATGATTAACAGAAAATTAATTTATAAAATTAACACAAACGAAAACGAATATTGAGCACCACCAAATTCACAATAGGAAATCACACAAGAAAATGCCAAAATTATAAGAAAGGGATTTATCCTATCATCAATGATAACCTAATCACTTTGGTGTTAATATGGTGTTGGTTCTAGACTATTGAAGGATGGATTACTCTCTTTCGAGTTAAAATCACTAAGCCCTAATTGATAAACCCTAATTAAGTTGCATTACTGAACATATAGTCTCTCAATTAACAATCAACCTACAACCTAATGATCAAATTTTAAGCATTCTATTAAACAATCGGGTCCTCACACAAGAACCCTCTCTGTATAGTTACTGATTTGATTATTTGTATGATCTATTAGGTCAATTAACTCTCATTAACTAACCCAATCATTTTACACTTGGTTCGCTCTCTCAATTTATTAATGAAGCATGAAGTTACAATAAATAATCACAACACCCAAATAAATTAACACAAAAACAACTAGATTAATATTGAATTAAGTTTAAATCCCTTTTAACATTGAATTAAGTTTAAATCCCTAAAGAAAAGTTAGAACATCATCATCAATCCCAAATCTATCAACATTATCATATCCATCTTACACATTCAAAGAAGAAAAATGTCAAAGATGAAAAGGAAACGTCACATAGAAGGGGTCGGGATGACTCCGGAAAGCACAACAATAGAAGCCCATTCGTCTCTCCTCTTCTTCCTCTTTTCTCTCTTCTTCTTTTTTCTTCTTGGAGTTTTCTCAAAGTGGAAAAAGTTGGAGGTACTCTTAAGGTTCTTTCTCTTTCTTTATATATTCTTTTCTATTTCAGGTAAACCCGAGGATTTTTCAGGTCCAAAGTGTCCCAAATGTCCCTCGGTAAGTCGCATTCAAGAGGCTGTCTGCACTATTTGTCACATAAGCCACGATTATGGCCCATAATGTCAATTAGTAATTAATTTTATTAATGACATTTGGAAAATATTTTTAAAATGTGGTTTTACTTTAGCTAAAGATTTCCAAAATTGATATTAATTTAAAATAATGGAACATTCTCCCTAATTATTCTAAGTTTATAAATCATATATTGACTAGCTTGGATAGACTGTGAGGCATTAGTCAACTTAGTTTAGGAGAGTTGGACTTCTTTAGACATCTTTAATGGGATTAAAGATGAATTAGCCCTCAAATGATGGACCATGGACAAATGGACAAGACCATGTATACACGTCGGTCAGACTATGTAAGAATTAGCTTAAAACTTGGTTAACTTTCACTTTGGGATGAAGATCATTAGTGATGTGACAAAGTTCGTAGCATCCCGTCTCTCAAATGATTGAGATATTTAAAGAGTTAAACTAATGAGTTATATGGGTGTCAGTGTGTAGAGCGAAATTTTTACAATTGTGACATGATTATTATAATTAAATTCAAAGGCATGATATGAGCATACACACATGAATTGTGAATTAGATAAATGGCACTCAATTTACATATCCCGAGGTATGAAAAATGTTAAGTGAAAATGATGTGAATTGTGATTTGGTATGTCTTGAATTTTGGTATGATTGGATTTCAATTAGTGAATTGGAATTAATTGTGATTAATTGGGATATTGATGAAATAAAATGTACATTCAGACTAGAAACGTTTAAGTAGTAAGATAAATTGTTACATGAAAAGTAGGGTGAATAAGCCTTAAATTGAGTGACATTTGGCACAGTTAAATGTGTGACAAATAGACTAGTAATTAAATGACAATTGAACCAATTATTATGTGACATGTGGACCAATCTTGGAATGACATATGGACTAATTTAGTAGGGGACAAATGGAAACATAATATGTGGATTAGTGGCAACTTATTAATTAAACAAATGTACTACATGCCTTAAGACATATGGTGAGTTTAAAAGTTGACACTTAGTATAATGATGAAGCAAATTCCAATAGCAATGTTTTTGCTATTTCCCTCACCTTTCTCCACCGAAATTGCTCCAACTTTTATTTGTATTTTGGCCTTAACCCTAGCTAAAGTTCTGTATAAAAACCACACCTTAATCTTCACCAAATTTCCAATAAAACTAGTTGATTATGATCTTCATATTGCTGTCTGAAAATCACCTTGCTTTCACCATAAGTTTGGGTTGATTTTGCTTGCATAGAGACTTGGTTTAATCTAAAGTTTTGTGTTGAATTGGAAGCCTAATAGGTAAATAACAATATGAGTTTTATGCATGTCAAATGATATAATAATGATTCTTGAATTAGAATGAAACGCATGTGATATTGATGAAGATATGTGCTGGAAAATTTTACATGAACTTGGAAGTTTTGCTATTTTGTTTTTAGTATATGACAACCGTGGAGTATAGGGCATTATGTGGATGAATTAGACTGGAATTTAATGTATAAATAAGGTGGATTTATGCCAAAGAAAGATTTTAAAAGAGTTTTCTTGAATTGGGAAAGAATTAGGACCATATATAAGACAATGCATGAAGTGAGTTAATTATAGTGGTTCCACTGAACAAACATGTGTATTTTATGCTGGATCGGAAAAAGAAAGCATGTTATATTTGGAGAAACGGTAGATTTCAAAACTTTTAAGAAATCATTTTTTCAGCGGAAGCCACAAATCCAAATCATCATGCCAATCCATACATGATATGGTATAAGGATAATAAAAACATAAACAAGATGAAGAGTAT
>JAOQMP010000208.1:24026691-24039483 GCA_027563575.1 Erythroxylum pedicellare | reverse complement strand
ATTAGCATTCATACACGAATTGATATTTATGCACATTACAAGTTAGCATATGCACTCAATTGACTTATTTCAGGGTATAAAAAATGTTAAGTGATCATGATGTGAATTATGAATTAATATGTCTTTAATTTTAATATGATTGGATTTCAACTAGTAAATTGGAATTTATGTTATGATTTGGGAAATTGATGGATTAAATGTACATTTGGACTAGGACAAATGATAAATGGTAGGATAAATTGTTATAAGAAAATTATAGTGAATAAGCCTTAAATTGAGTGACATTTGGCATAGTTAAATGGGTGATAAATAGATTAGTAATTAAATGACAATTGAACCAATTATTATTTGGCATGTGAACCAATCTTGGAATGACATGTGGACTAATTTAGTAGGGGATAAATGGCATCCTAATATGTGGACTAGTGGCAGCTGATTAATTAGGCAAATGTATTACATGCCTTAAGACACATGGTGAGTTTAAAAGTTAACACCTAGCATGATGATGGAGCAAATTCTAGCAGCAATGTTTCTATTATTTCCCTCACCTTTCTCCATCGAAATTGCTCCAAATTTTCTCTGTATTTTGTTCTTAACCCTAGCTAAAGTTCTACATGAAAATCATACCTAAATCCTTTACCAAATTGTCAAGAAAACTAGCTGATTATGATCTTCAAATTGCTATCCGAAAATCACCTTGCTCTTACCATAAGTTTGTGTTGATTTTGCTACCTAAATCCTTCACCAAATTGCCAAGAAAACTAGCTAATTATGATCTTCATATTGCTGTCCGAAAATCACCTTGCTTTTACCATAAGTTTGTGTTGATTTTGCTTGCATGGAGACTTGGTTTAATATGAAGTTTTATGTTAAATCGGAAGCCTAATAGGTAAGTAACAATCTAAGTTTTATGGCATGTCAAATGATGCAAGAATGATGCTTGAATTGGAATGAAATGCATGTGATATTGGTGAAGATATGTGCTGGAAAATGTTACATGAACTTATAAGTTTTTTTCTGTTTTGTTTTTAGTTTATGAAAACTGTGGGATATAGATTGATTTATGGATGAATTATGTCTAGATTTGAAGTATAATAAACGTGGATTTATGCCAAATAAAGATGTTAATTTGATGTTCTTGAATTGGGAAAGAACTAGGAGTATATGCATAATAATGTAAAGTTTTTGGTTTGATATTTTGTGAGCTATTAATTGACTAATTTTGAACTGGAATAAGAGATGTTATTGATGAGGAATTGGAGTATGATTTAGGCCTAATATAGGTATAATTGATGAACTATAAAGAGGTTGTTTAACCTTGGTATAAAGTGTAAAACAATCTGGAAAAAAAATGAAAGAAGAATTGCTGGAATATGTTAGTTGTAGTGTTTTCACTAAACATGCATCAGTATTTTGGCAACTTGATCTGTAGGCATCCAAATGGGATGATTTTAAGTTGAGATTAAATTAGAGACATATGGATATATTTTTGATGAAGTAATCTAATTTTAATTCTGTCTCTAAGAGTTTCAAACTTTGACTTGAAGTTGAGTTTTTGGATTCTCTCACTGTTTGAGAATAGTCTGTATAATTTTGGGTATAAATTTCATAATAATGAACCAATTTGTATGAACTTTAGTTCATTAGAAACTTAAAACATATAGTAACATTTGTTTAGAAGAATATACTGCCTAATTACTTCATTTTATATGTCATAATGGCCATACAAAACTAACCCGAAACCTATCCTAAGAAAATATGGAAAACTAATAAAGGAATTGGATGGGAACTTTTGGATAACCCATCCCACGATTGTGGGAAGCCATATATAGTTGGAGAATTTGCATAGCAGTAAAGAAAATGTTCTTTTGTGTGATTCTGAACCAATTAAAGATAAGGTACTTAACTATGATGCATTTAGACTTGATTGGGTTTTAAATGAACCTAATTTGATATGAAAAAGTTAGTTAAATGTTTGATAAGTTTTGATTGGTAATTAATGTTATAACTTAAGGAAAAGATGGTTTGATATCAATGTATCTAAGTTTGGAATGAAGGAGTGTTAAAGGAATAAAGATGTTCTTGTAAATGTAAATGTATTCCAAAGGTTATGAATGGGAAGGAATGAATGAGAATTAGGAATTTTATGAATTCTTGTGATGCTAGAAAAGAGGTATTGAATTTATGGTTAAGGAATTAAGCATGATCAAGTGTATTTAAGGTATTAACCTAAGTGTTAACAAGACATATTCAAGTGATAATGTTTGAACGATTATGAATTGTGATTAAGGGAACACACACTGGATAGTCATTGAGCATACATTGCACATGGCACATATATACGTGCATAGTTGAATATGTATTTGATTAATCAAGTCAGTAATGTGTTCAATGTAGGTGTATTTAGATGCTCAAGACGTATGCCATCATTCCAACATTTCCGGACCATCCAGGCAATAGCATATATAGGAGCGTACTGTGAGTCAACCTAGATGATTTCACTAAGATTGATTTTGATTCTGTTTAATTTCCATTTATTAAACTCATAATGACTTGATTATGTTAATTTTGGACATTAATAGTCCAAGGAATTTGATATTTAGAAATGTATTAGAAGTGTCTGTTTGCATTTGAGTTCTGACTAATTTCTGAATACTCAACAATAGTTGAATGCCGGACTGAGGTCTGATGAATTTAAGATTTTGTCTGTGCATCATAAGTAAATGTTTTGATGTCATATTCTATTATTTGATGCATTTCATAAAATGCATATTCAGATAAAGGCGTTATGATTAGAGTGACCAGTCTGAAATAGCTTTAAGCTCATAATTCTGCACGTAGTGTTTTTGCTCCATGACTTTTGTATCTGATTGAGTGTAATGGGCTAGTATCTCTATTTGTATCTGAAAGGCGCTTGATCACAACAAATAAAAACGATCTGGAGCCTTATATGCATCTGTATCTGCATTTGTATATTTATGATTATGAAATATATGATTATGAAACCTTTTTCTAAAATTGTGATGATAAAGTGATATGCCATGACAATGTGATTGATTAGGTTATACGTGTTCTGAAAGAATGTATGTAAAATGTGTGACATTCATTTGTTATTGAGATGGAAAATGTTTGTGAAATTGTTTGGTCGTGTGATATTTGTGTATTTTACTAGAGTGAGATCATCAATGATGGTTCACTCATTGAGTTCGCAAAACTCATCAAAAACTATAACGTGGCTTTTCAAGTTCAGAGTAGTTATTCAATTAGACCAATTGGAGTTAAGCCACTACAAATGAGCATAAGTTAGGGGTTGAGATTAGTTAGCATTTGCATATGTCTTCAGTTAATTTGTATTAAGCATTACATGACGCAGTTGTTGTATTATGTACACATGAATTCTGAAATGTAATGACTTTCTAATTGAATATGTTTGTATTGAAATGGGCCCAAATGAAATATGATTTGCTTAAGATATGTCTAATGCGTGAAAAGATTATGATGTGTTATTTCGATAGTCTTAAGGTACCATCCCCGTAGAGTATATTCTCGAATATCGTCGTTTCGTTCAGGAATATGCCTTATGAGAGTGGTATATTACAAAGTTAGTGGGATGAATCATCAAAAAAGTGGAAGGACATGGAAAAGAACATGGATGAGGTGTCTTATCTTCTTTTATCATATGTATCTTTTACGTAGAAGTGGGATAGTGGTAAGTTATGCAAACCACCTACTAAAGTAGTGCCTAAAGTGGTTGGAGATTTTAACCACCTAATCAGTTAGTGCCTTAATGGCTTTATGCCTATGTTCTTGTATGTTTGCCCAAAAAGTATCCAAAGGCTTATAAATACCTCATTTGAGCAAAGGCTTTACTCATTAGAGAGACTTGGAGCTTTTGTACACCTTTTATCAATTATGAGTAATATAAAGATTGGCAATTTTACTGTAAAAGCTTTATACATCTTTCTTTTCTTATTGATATCCATTTTCCTTTGTGGGTTTAGTGAATCACGTTGTTTGATCTAGCATTTGTATTAAATACCTTAAACATGAGGGAATTGATAAGGTAGAGTTAAAGCAATCAAGTACCATACTTAGACTTTGGCTCATTTTAGGTACAAATTTAGAGTTCATTGTGAAGTCTCTGTAACATTTGGTATCAGAGTCATGTTGGTGATTTAATGATGGGTGGCAATAATCTTAATAACCAATCATTAATCCTTTACCTTCAAGTGAAGAGGAAGTCTCTCCTTGTGCATCACATTTTGAAGTGTTAAAGAGGATATCCAATCATTGCAGGAACAAGTGGTAGACTTGATTAAAGAACAATAAGAGGCCATTTTTTTAGATGATAATCCTCAAACATGTCGTTGCTATTTAGGATATGGGACATGCTAAAAGCGCTATGTTTAAGGTGCAAGAACCTAATTTTTTAAGGGCATTCAAAATTTTAAGGAACTTAAACTTCTTATGGGGTATAAAGTAGTATTTTACAGTTACTAAGGTGATGAAAGAAGAAAAGATGAACATTTCAGTAACGTATCTCAATAGGGATGCAAAATTATGTTAAAGAACTTAAGCCTTTGATGAAATCAGTGTCTGTCATCCTCCCATAGATATATAGGATAAGATGAAAAAGGCGCTAAAAATCAATTCCTTCCTAATAACAATTATTGCTTTGTGAAAGTTACCTTAAAGTAGTTAAAGTAAGATAGGTCAATAAGCAATTATGTTAAGAAATTTTGTTCCTTAATGTTTGATATTGAGAATATGTCATATGAGGATGTATTATTCAAATTCATGTCAAGATTACAACCTTAGGTAAAAATAAAGTTGCAACAACAAAATGTCAAGGATATTATGGGTGTTATTTCAATTGTAGATGCTTTAGTAGATTTTAGGGTGCCAAGGGAAACCAAATCATCCTCCTCTTTACAAAAGTCAAAAGAAACTCACTAAGAGAAGGGTGAAGAAAAGAAGAAGAAAGAGCAGGGTAAGAAAAGGGAGAATGGTCATAAAGGAAAGTCTAAACAAAGTAGGCAACCTGAACAAGGTGAGAAATCTTTTAAGAAAAGTTATGGTTGTTTCTTATGAAATAGACCTTATTATGCCTATGACTACCCAAGAAAGGAGAAGTTATATGTTTTAGTAGCAAACGCGAATGGTAAAAGTGACTACTCAAAATTGGGGCTTAATCCCGTCTACTAACTCAATATGGTCAATACTGAAGTTAGTCCTTTTGAACAACTAGTTTATATAAAGATACATATCAATGGAAAGGAACTCATTGCTATGTTAGATACGGGTGCTACTAATTCCTTTATGGTTGAATAATTAATGTAAAAGTTGGGCCCAAATTTAAGCAAGACCCTTATAAAGATGAAAACTTCCACGTAAAAGTGCAAGTAGTAGTAAAAGCTACATATAATATTCCATTGAACGTGGGGAATTAAAAGGGAAATGTAACCTGATGGTGGTACCCCTCGATGGTTTTGACTTAATATTAGCATTGATTTCCTCAAGGTGGCAAAAGCATTGTTATACCTACAACTTAGAGATATCATATTAATAAATGATCAACAATCCTATTACATAACTTAGTTTTTACAAGATGAATAAAGAATCTTATTAATTTGAGCAAATCTTTACAAATTTACAATGATAAGGATATCATTTCTAATATAACAAGGACAAGGTAACAAGGCTTCAACACAACAATAGAAACAAACAGCTAGAATGTAACTACAAGTTCTATGAGGTTTTCATTCCTAGGCTAACTTTGGTCCATAAGCAATTAGGATTTCTCTGGTATAATTAACTATTTTATCTTCAAGGATATGCTTTTCTAGCCTTATTCCTCTATGTATTATATTCTTTTTTTCCCTCTAGATTAAGTAAATATTACAAATGAATGATGTTTTAAATTTGTTGCATAAATTAATGTAGGTCTAACAAAGGAATAAAATTTTTGGCATATATCTCTACCATAAGCATAAAAAAAGGCCTTAAAAAAAGCATGAGGCTTACTATGTAACCATATGGGAAATTAAGAAATACATAGTAGAAGTTTCAGATGTTATTACAAAAATGTTAAGGAAATTCAAAGATGTAATGTCAAATGAGTTAGCAAAGATTCTTCCTCCTTATCAAGAAGTTAACCATAAGATTGAGTTAACACTCAGTGCAATTCATCCTGCCTATGCCCCTTGTCGAATATCACCATTGGATTTAGTGGAGTTATGGAAGCAAACTTGATGAATTGTTGGAATTGAATACATCAAAACATCCAATGCCCTATATGGTGCTCCAATATTGTTCTAAAAGAAGTAAGATGGAGCCTTGCGAATGTATATAGACTACCGAGCCTTAAATAATGTAACCATAACAAAATAAATTTCATGTTCCTTTAGTTCAAGACTTAACAGGCAGACTATCGAGGGCTATGATGTTTAGAATTTGGACTTACGAATTAGGTATCAGTAAGTGCAGATTGCTAATGGTGACAAGCAAAAGATGACATATGTAACTCAGTATGGCTCGTAAGAATTTTTTGGCAAGCCATTTGGTTTAAGAAATGCCCCTGTAACTTTTTCAATTTAATGAATGATGTATTATATGACTTTTTGGATGATTTTATGGTAGTCTACTTAAACGATATTGTGGTGAATAGCACTAATTTAGAAGAATATAAACAACACTCGAGAGAGGTGTTCAAGCAATAGCGATAATATAAACTTTTTATGAAGATGAAGAAGTGCAAGTTTGCTCAGTTGAAAATTAAATTTTTTAGACACTTAGTAAGTAAGGGTAAGTATGGATAGATCCAAAAATGGTACAAGAAATTATTGATTGGTAGTTTAAAAATTGTGAAAGAACTTTAAATCTTCATCTTAGGATACTCGAAGAAAGCAATGCCTTTGACAGATTTTTTGAAGAAGAAATATGAGTGGTACTTGCTAAGAAGCCTTCAAGAAGTTGAAAGCTACCATTTCAATTAAACTTGCACTAAATTTGCTTGATTCTGATCTCCCTTTTAAGGTATGCACAGATGTTTTGGACAAAGCCATTAGTGGAGTCTTGGTGATAGAATTACTTCATGTTGTTTTTGAAAGTTGCAAGGTCAATGGTGTCGAACAACGATACTCAGCCCACAAGAAGGAGATGTAAGTGGTAGTTCATTTCCTTGAATCTTTGTGAGTTTACTTATTGGGAACTAAGTTCCTTGTCCATGCAAATAATGTAGATAGAATTTTTTTTAAGACCCAAAGAAAATGTCTACAAAGCAAGCCCAATGGTTGGAGCTTCTTGCCTAATACAAATTTATGTTGGAGTATAAATTGGGGAGGCTTAACAATGTGGCTGGTGCATTGAGTCAGAAGGAAGTTTTTGCAGTCTTATATGATGTCCCAGTGAAAAATTGGACCTATTAGAGCAAATCAAATTAGCAACTCCTTTTGACAATAGTTGAATTATGCAGTAGGTAAATGATGATATTCTGCATTGGTTTTGGCTTGATGATGATGGAATGTTATTGACAAAAAATAGCTAGTTGTTTATGTCAAGTTTTGAAGCCTTGCAAAAATAATTGATAAATGAGATACATGACTAACAATGGGCTAGTTGAATAGTCACCCCAAAGTTCAACAGATGATCGCGTTCCTTTCTCATTCTTACTATTAGCCAAAGATGGATAATGACGTGTAAGTATATATTAAAACTTGCCTTATTTTTCAATTAGATAAACCTTAAAGGAAGAAGGAGGTAGGATTGTTGTAGCCCTTGCCCATTCTAAAAAACCCATAAATGTTGAGTTTGATGGACTTCATTGGCAAGTTTCCAAATATGGAAGGAATGACTTCAATCATGCTTATGGTTGATAGGTTCTCAAAGTATATAGTCCTTGTGCCTACTTTAACTTTGTGTTCCTTGGATGATGTTGCGGGGCTTTTCTTAAAAAGAATGGTGAAGCACTTCGATGTTCCTCCAGATATTATAAGCGACCAAAACACTCAATTTACTACTTAATTTTAGACGTCTCTCTTCAACATGATGATGTGAGAATTGAAGTTTTCAACTGTAAATCACCCAAAAATAAATGGCCAAATAAAAAGGACGGATGGCTTATTGGAGGAATACTTGTTACATTAAATAAGTGAAAGTCAATGAAATTGGTTAAGTTTACTTTATACTACATAATTTTGTTATAACTTGCATAAATCCTCTATCACAAAGAAGAAAATAGACACTTAACCCTCTCAAGATAGCAAGAAAAATGTCGAGAGGAAAATTCTCAACTACCTATCAATTTATAAACGAAAAATAAAATTTATTGGATGAAGCAAGGGATAGCATTCGAAAAGCATCCAAGTGAATGAAGAAGTATGTGGATCAACGCGAGAGGCCCTCAAATTTGAAATTAAGGATAAGGTAATTCTGAAATTTACTCAACAAATTTGGAAGAAAATTAAAAGACATGCATTTAAGGTTAGTGTTGAAGAATGATAGACAATTTCAAATCCTTTAAAAGGTTGAAAATCTAGCTTATCAACTCAAGTTACCTGAGCAACTAAAATTACATTCAACTTTTCATGTTAGTTTCCTTAAACTATATTATAAGTTTTCAATAAATCCAAAAAAAGGTCAAGAAAAAAGACTACCATCAGAGGTAAGGAAACAATTTGATAATCAAATTAAGAAGATTTTAGATCATTGAATAATAGGACAACACAAGCAGAATCAAAGAACCAAATTATTGATTCAATGGAAAAATAAACCAATCTCACAGTCTATTTAGTAGAAAGACATTACATTGTGGCAGTTTAAAGAGTAGGTAAATGACTACCTTCAATTTATTCCAATAAAGGTGTCAGGTTCATCTAATTAGGTTGTTTTATTATCCTTTTAATATTGCAGGACCATTTTCCTAGCCACTAATGAACCTTGGCTAAAATCTAGCATAGATTAGGCATAAGGAAAGTATGGGATCATGTATGATTTGAGCTTTAGCTATATGGGGCATTGAGCGGCTTAACTTGGTGAGTTTGTAAGACATCGGCCTCTCAGGCCTCGCGTCCACGGGACCTTAGCCTATCGGGCCTCGCGCCCACCTGCTTGTAGATATTGTTCGCTTTGGAACTTGGTCTTTAGGGCCTCGCGCCCTCACGATTTTGTTTTTCCACAGGACTTCCCAGGAGGTCACCCATCTTGGTACTGCTCTGGCACTAGCACGTGTAACTTTGAAGTTTTGATGGGATTTGGTGCGTTAAGGCATAGAAAACGCGTCTACAAGGGAGAGGTTTCCACATCCTTATAAGGCATGCTTCGTTCTCCTCTCTAGCTGATATGGGATACCCCTAAGTATATTCATAAATTGTAGCACCCCACTCCCGCAAGGACCCGAACATGACATCATGGGTGATATTCGAGTCCGTGCCCCGCGAGGGTGGCTTGTTAAAGCACTCAATCATTCAAAAATCGGTATAAATAATAATAATTATTTTTTTAATCACAAATACAATATGCGAAAATTTATAACCAATTTAGGCCCACTTTCCTTCATAAACATTTCCAACAACATAATACAATCAACAAGGTTATCAATAGCCATTTGGGCCCTTTTACAAATACAATACACTTTAGTCATAATGCCTTTACATTAAAACATAAATCATTTGTACAATAGTTTCATAATTTACAATTTTATACAAAATAGGAAAAACACAAATGCAGACGCGAACTGATTCCGACCTCTATCCTTCATTTATGTTGTAGGTATACTCTCGTTGGCCTAACGGGGTATTCTTCTGATCCTGAAAAATAATTGCAAATTTTGGATGAGTTTTGCGAACTCAATGAGTGACCATCATCGATGGCTCACCCAGTCACATAACACATTATTTCACATTTCATATTCAACACACTTAATCATTCCTATTATGCATATGCAATACGCATGAAACTCACTTTCTAATTATTACTTTGTTGTGATCGAGTGCCTAAACTGCTTCGTATCTATTGGATATCGGGCTCACTAATAGCTGTCCTTTATCCACTTGGAGGATACAGAGCTCATTATACATAGTGAGCCTTAGGCTCTTAATCACTTTTGAGCTCGAGGCTCATTTTCACTTTCGGTGGCTACTCCGGTTACAACTGCCATTATATTTTATGCATTCATGAGATGGAATGCATTACTCACATTTGCATAACCCCATTCAATCACTTTCACTTATCATCGAACTTTAGTCCGGCATTTAACTTTAGAGTTAAGAATTACACTTCACTTGTATGCAAATGCATTTTCATAACACATTTAACAATCAAATTGCATACACTTAGTTCATCCCATTCACATTCAATGAGCACTTCAATATTTCATTTATACAACACATTCGTCAGACCTTCTGTCCGGAAATCAACACAGTCAAACACATTCATATAGTCAATCAATACCAAAATTTACACAAAACAAATAATGAAATGAGACCATCTAGGTCTACTCACAGTACGCTCCAGATTAGCATTTGCTTCCAAATTTTGGGAACGCCTGAATGCTAACACTTGACCTGCACAACCCATTTATGCAAGACACACATTGCACACTCATTAATAATTGAACACGTATAAGCATTTATTTATGCAAAAATGTATAATTGGATTATGTACAATGCATGCTCAATGACAATCTCAGGTACTGTAACAAACTTCACATCTTATGCTTATTCTCATAACTTAATCACTCGTTAATTCTTTAAATCACAACCAATCAAAAATCTATCATTTTTCGTGATCATCTAACAACCAGAACACTCACGCATTTTATCACATTTTCTCACTTCTTTACTTTCAATTCTTCTGCATTTCTAACTTTTGTGTTTTCTTTATTTATTCCTCTAACTATCACTTTAATCGTTCTTTCACACCCTTACACACTCTCATTGATCTTTTAACTCCCAAAGCTGGTTTAACATTATCCCATAATATTTCAGTCATCAATCCAAAGAAAATCACCATGTACTGCACATTAAATCTTCTCACTCATTTTCTAGCAAATAAGAATATCACTGTTGTTAACCATTTAGCATTGAACTAACGATACATGCTTCATTTCATGCAAAAACTACGTAAGCATAACAAGCTTACTTGTTTGAAACTCCAATCTTTGAAAAATCACGTAACCCTAATCCTTCATGCAACTCACGTACCTCTTCTGGAAGGTTGACAGGGAGGTTCGGTTTTTCTTGGAATAGAAGGAAGAAATATCAAAGTGCAAGTGGGGACAAACAGAGAAAAGCAAGGTTTAACTTCGGTAAATATTTAAAAAAAGCTCTCTGTTGGAGGAACTCTAAAGAAAGAAGTTCCAAGAATGATAAGGATAAGGACAACAGTTAGCCTTTTAAGGTAATAAAATCTTATCTTTAGCTAGGATACCTGTCCATTTCTTATCTACTTATCCACTTCCCTTTATTAAAACTCACTTAAGTATAATTTATACTTAAGTTTATGACTCAATAAAACCACTGAAATCACAAATCATAACCCCTTACTCACTTTTAGATTTTACCCATAACACATCATTTCGGGTCAACTTTACATGTTCTTTTTGACCCTAACACTGAAGTCATTTTTCAACACTTTCTTCTAAAACCATATTCCCCTATGTCTTATGTCTCGATTGACACCAAAATCAATCAATTTGGTTCTGTCCTTAATCATATTGAACCTTTTTCTTTTGGGGCAACTAACGTAACTTTCACAATCGGTATCGGATTAAGATCCTTGTTAGATGTTTTGAAAGAAGACTTATAGGTTTATAACTTTCATGAAGACCTTGAAGGCAAGTTCTATCATGTAGAGAGTCAAATTTGGACCAGACGATTCAAAACGAATAGTACACAGAAGCTGTTTTACAACTATCATAACTCTCTCTAGAGATATCCGATTGAGATCATCTTAGGATCGTTTCAAAGAGGACTTTAATATCTTCATCTTTTATGAAGACATTGGAGATAAATTCTATCATCTAAAGGGTCAAAGATGGACCAGACGATAGCATCAGATGAATAGTGTATAGAAAAAGAAGTTTCAGTAACATAAGTAAAAAGCAGATGAAGCAATAAGCAAACGAAGTGAAAAGGGAAGACGAATGAAAAGCAGACGATTTGAAAAATCAAACGAATGCAATAAGAAAATAAAGCAATAAGTAGACGAATGGCAAAGCAGATGAATGTAATAAGCAGACGATGTAGAAAGGGTAGACGAATGGAAAGTAGACGATTTGAAAAAGCAGACGAAGTGAAAAGCGAAGACGAAACAAAAGTCAACTTAAGAAGAAGCAAAGTCAACTTAAGACGAAGCAAAGTTAACTTAAGACGATGCAACTCTTAAGACGATATGACGTCATCACAGATGATATGTCTTTACAGACGATGCATCTTCACAGACGAAATGACGTCATCACAGACGATGTGATGTCATCACAGACGATACGTCTTTACAGATGGTACATTTATGCTCCAAAACATCTCCCCCTTATGAAGACCATAAGTTTCTACTCCACTATCTAAAATTATCATACTAAATATTTTCAGTAAACTTCTTCAACGTATTTTCCTTCACTAAATCCAACATTTAAATTTTATTTCTAGTCTTTCTACTCCATTTTATTCTACTCATTCACTATAACCACAATCCTCAATCTATCACATTACTATTTAATATACCCGAAATGTCAATGAGTGCATGTACAATTATTTTCATGTGTGCAAAGATTTAAATTCACATGCATGTATGCTG
>JAOQMP010000208.1:23994809-24007850 GCA_027563575.1 Erythroxylum pedicellare | reverse complement strand
CAAAACGTGTGCTAGTCTTTTTCCGTTCTATTAATGTCCAATCTTAATAGAACAATGACTAGGAACATTTAGGAATATTATATAAATGCAATATGAATCTCATAATTATAATCTCATTATAATTTCATTTGCAATGTATAATTATTCCATGGACTTTATCATATACATCTAAACATGTACAAGATAAATATGCCTTTTAAATAATTTGTCACTAAACTACAACCAAAGCGATTGGCTGTAGGGCATAAACCAACAATAGTTGCATGGCAGGCCACACATTTGTCATGATATGGATTAGCTGACTATTTTGTCATCAATCGACCGACTCATTGAGTATATAAAGTGAACGTCTGCAATAGGGTTGCTCATTTATAACCTAATAATAATTTCTATAATTGCTAACGTTAAGATGTTATAGTAAGATTAGAAATGAACAAAGAAAAGAGTTTCGGAAGTTCCCTTTTCGTTTTGGCATGTTTTTCAGCTTCTGGAGTTTATAGTAATGCATGCAAGGTTAATGCACAGAAATGACATGAAATGGCACCGAGTAAACCCACCTCATCTCATCTATTGTCCAGATATTGCCATACCCCCATTTACTTAGATCTCTGAAGTGGACAGGGAAAAGGAACAAGTTGGGATGATTTAAAATTCATAAAACTCATATTTTTTATTTGACTGTGATTTGCTTTTACTGTGCTTTAGAATAAAAAGACGAACTAGAATAGTATGCCGCCACAAAATAATGCTCGTTCAGTTGAGTTCTGAGAGATTCCTTCTCCATCTCTCTCCCTGTGAACTCCAAGACTCGGGAGCCCTGTTTTGTTCGTGCGATAATATCTTGGAACAACCTTTACGTTTCTTTTTTTTTTTTGTTAATAAGAAAAAAGACACATTACATAAAAAGTCGAGGGAACAGATTCTTGACTAATACTTCAAGAGGAGTAAATAGCACCAATGAGTAAAGTTTCAAAATAGGTACCCATGGACGGCTCCGAATTGCTATCCCTCGTTGTGCCTTTAAGGTCTTACTCATCCAATTTACTATAATAAATAGGTAGGATTTATTCAGGCACAGAAATTTGGAACAACAAATCTATTCCCGTATCTGTGTATGTTCGCAATCATTTCTTTTCGTACATTTCTCTTCTCAACAAACTTCCCCGTAGGTACATGTTCACCTGTTCTCAAAATTGTTGTCCCTGTTCTCTTTACATTCAGCTTTTTTTTTTTTTCTCTCTCTCAATTAATAAATGAGTTGGATATAAAGAAAACAGAAGAACAACAATTTTAGAAACAGGTAAGTACGTTCCCTTCTCCATAATCTTGTAGTAGCTTATGGGAAGGAAAGGAATTCTCTTTAAGTGACTTTGCCGTTTTTCACATTTTTTATTGTTTTGTTGAAAACCCACAATATTTTTATTAATTTGGTATATATATATATATCTATAATAGAAGATAATAATTGTGTAAAATATCAATGATTATTCTTTTTTCTATGCCAATCAATGCTTATAATAATGCTTATAATAGGGAATTCTAATTTATCTTCATTCAATTATTGTCTTATTTTCTTTATAGATAAATTTTTACGTTGTGATAAAATTCTTGTACATTATATAGAAATAAGTCTTTGAGATATCTTATTTTTGATAGATAAATATCTAAAGTTATTGTTGATAAGAGTGAACAGGGAGAGATTTTGATAAATATGAGTGAAGTTTCAATCTCATCAAACTCAGTTTATTTCTTTTTAGCTCTTTTTTAAGACAAATTTCTTCTCATATTAAGAAAACTCTCTCCAATAAAATAGAAGACTTTGTAAAAATTACGCACTTATCTAAAGACACTAAGGTCCATGATACTTAACTACTTTTATTAAGTCTATATCATATATCTAGTTCTTTTGCAAAGTATTATCTCCTTAATCTCCATATATAGGCCTCAACTTAAAGAATTGATCCAAGGATCCATATTAGACCAATCTAGTCTAAAATCCACTTCTATAGATCAATACGTAACTCTGGAATTTCCTTCTAAATTCATATCGTTATGGCTAGACCAGAGTTATACACATCTCTATATAGATGTTATTAGCATGATCTCCATGTAAGTGTTATTAAATTCAAGAACATTGTTGTTATGCACCTTAGAAAACATCAAGACTCATAAAGAGACTAATAGTAAACCTAACTAGAACGACAGAAGTTACCATGAGATAGCTCACAAAAAGCCGGCAAGTTAGAATTGAAGTGTGATGTGAGGTGTGTGGAAGTGGACATGCCATCTAGAGGCAACAACGATTACACATATCCAAACTCCCCAAAGTTGCTGGAAAATAAACATGAAAAAAATCCTTAACAAAAACCATCACACAAAACGAAACCTCATAAAATCTTCAAATCCAGACATAAAACTCTCGTTGAACTGTATCTCACATCAATTTCATTGATTCCTACTATGTAAGATAAACAATTGATCTTTCACATATTTTACACTAAAATAAATATGTTTATCTACTCAACCACTAAAAGAACTATTCACACATTTTAAACTTCAAAATTTTGTCGTTTTCTACCTTAAAATTTTTTCATTTAAATAATTCAGAGTTTATGATACTCTAATAATTGGAAGATTGAGACTTCACGGTAACTTACATCAACTCTACATAATCTCCTCCATTGCCAATTGAATTACAATGTAATGCACATATAAAAAATGATTGACTTTGGAACTAAATCACACAAGATGCCTAAAATTCGAGCAACATTCTAGACTAATGGAAAGTAAAGAGTTTTTAAGAACCTAGAAGGAGTCAATAAGAAGTGGCAGGATGGTCGGCAGGGAGTGGTAGGCGGGCAGATTCAGGGAAGTGGTGGAGAAGAATGAATTGGTGAAGACCTTACGGTAGAGCCAATATAGCGAGAAAGCGATCCAACACTATGCCAAGTGTCACAAAGGTTTGCTTTGAACTCGAACTTTTATTGCAAGTCACTCCCACCTTCGTATGACAATCCTGCTTAGGTCTATTTAAGCAAGATTTAGCCTTTTCATATGAATGTCGCTAAACAATTCCGTTAGCCCTCGAACACCTCACGCGCATACAAGTGTTTAAAGTGTTTCTCTCATACACAAAATAACATAAGTGTATAATAGAGTAAAGAAAGCAATAAGAGATATATATAGCCGAAGCTAATCTTTCATTAACTCTCAACAAAAATGTTAAAAGATACAAGTACCTGCTTCTCGAAGTACTTACAAGGAACTTCCTACTTAAAGCCCTTACAAAGAACTCCCTACTTAAAGCCTTTATAATGAGAACTCTCCAAAAAGTTCTCAACTCTCAAAGCTCTCTCCTCTGAGCGATTTCTCTTAATGAGTGAATGAGTCAATGATTGAACTAATAGTTCTAAACTCTAATGAGCTATTTATAGGCTCCTCTTGCTTGGAATGTAAGTTCAAGATCTTTAAGAATCTCCATAATCCTAGTTTATCCTATCAACTAAAGATTACACTGCATCACACCGACCAATGGGAAGACATCCCCTTTCCCTTAGGACTCTTCTAATTGGCTACATTACATCAAAATCTAACCAAATAAAGATTACATGCCAACTTGGAAGATTGCATCCATATCTTTGAAGATCTCCTTTATCTTCAAATAATTCTCCCACATGGCCTTTATCTCTTAGATTTGATAAATCTCCAATGTGATCTTCAGGTTGATCTAGCCAAATCATCATGTGCCATATCACCCACAACCGTCATGTCACTGTTGATGTGTTTTCCAAGTCACTAAGGCCTATCCGCATATAGCTCCATCAATGCACATATAAGTCCAGCTTCCATGATCAAGCTTACTTATGGTGCAGTCTTATCACTCCATGACTAAGTACAAATTACAATCTGAGTTAGTATAAAACCTCGCATATTTTACATACCTTCGGCCTGCCTTACTGAAGTCAATTGCTTATGTGCATTTTCTCACTCGCATACCTTTGCGAATCCTTGCGGGGTCTCACATGCCTTTGCGCATTCTCACGCATCCTCCGGTCTCGTATGACTTAGTTCACTAACTCTACGTAGCCTTGCATCCGAATCTCACGTCTCGTCAAAGATTTTTGCCAATGCGCACCTACACGTGCCTATGTGTATCAAATCTCGCACACTCTCGAGATCTTTACAAATACTTCCTACATCCCTGACCTAATTCGCAAGTTTCTTGGGTTTTGCTCACCAACTCATAAGACTTTGCCTTGTTCCCTCTTCAACACACATTCCTCGTGCCGACTTGCGTGCTAAGCATTGGTCAAGGCTTATCAACACTCGCACAATCCCGTAATCTAGACTTAGGAGTCTAACACAAAGCTATTGTCTCAATGATATTTTAGTCTCTTTGAAGAATTCAAGTCTTAGGAATTGAGTAAATAAGGTTTTTCGGTCGAGGGTTTAGACGAATTTCAGGGAGATGAGATAATGAGGTTCATTAGATAGGGTGTTTAACATAATGACTAAGGTTTCTAGCCGTCCGATTGTAGTAATCCTTTGTGTTTTCAACTAGCATTTACTTACTTATTTTATTTTTGGGGTTTGGAATTTCGCTAGCTGTAGAAGGCATATTAAAATAATCTTTAAAAAGTATTTGATACATCAATTTGATGGGGAAGGGTTAAATTTGGATCTACTCACTTTTTTTTCTCATTTAAAGTTATATTTAGCAAATATATATTGATATGTAAAATATAGCTTTTGGATTATCAATATATATAGTTTGAATATTTTATAAAAAAATATTTAAATCTGTTTACAAATAATAATATTAAAGAAAAAACTATGAAAACTAGTTTATAGTCCATAAAATTCATACAATAATGATAAAATTAATCATTAGAGTGGTTAATTTGAATATACTATTATAACAAGAAATAACTATCATTAATTTGTTACATTTATATTGACAATAACATTTGTAAGAAAAAGTTGATGATCAAGTGACAACAATCATACAAATTACGAATAGTAATGACCATAGTGGTAGTTCCATTTTTGTGACAATATTAAGTAGGCACTAATGAATTGAATTTGTATTGACAGAAGTTTTCATTACAAAAAGTAAAATATCGTGTGACGGTAAACATTTTCATCACAACAAGAGCAAAATATTAGTGAACAAACTATATTTTGTCATAATAAATAGAAAGCATTAGTGACCAATATATGTTTTGTCACAATTAAAAGTCATTCCTACTAAAGTTATTTTGGCGCCAAATTACATATGTTTTTAGTGACTGAACTTAGTGATAAAAGAAATTTTGAGACTATTAATATATTAATAGTGACAATTTAATTGTGAAATATACTAAACTGTCACAATTAGTATTGTATTAGTGACAAAAAATAAATCATCATAGTTAATTCAACCAATAGTTTTATCATAAAAAAACCATATATTTATGACGAAATGATAGTTTGTCACTAAATGTCTTAACTCTTGTAGTGAAACTTAATGATTCGACTCTACCCACTAGACTAAAAGTTCAAATTTCAAATTGTTGAAGTTGAGCAAGATCCTATTGCTATCATAGCCACACTCCATCATCAGATCATTTACAAATTGCAGAACCATGCTTTAGATCTAAACTTTCCAAACTCTATACATGATGCTCTTTATATGATAGCAGACAAGTCTCATAATGAGACCATAATCATCCTAATTCCAAGATAGTTAACATCACAATAATTGGTAAAGTTAATGCCTATGGAATGGATCACAAATTACAAAAAAAAAATTCATACTCCTTATTAAAGCTTCATTCATACTACCACTCCTCTAATCTTGAGAAGTTTGAAGGATGGAATGGTAAAATTTGTTTTTAACAAGCCTAGAGAAGAGAATCCAAAATCATCCAAGGGCTCCTATGGGCTAATAATGATGATTAATCCAACATTTTCTCATAAAGAAGGCATTAATGGTACCCCAATCCACTCTGTCCACCCCAATGGATATGAGGAGTGTGTCAGCCATGCCAATGGCCATTTCATTTGGGATTTATATCCAACTATGTGTAATTTAAACTGTGAATATTGGATTGATGAAGACTTTGCTTGTGATGACGAAGTTTATGTCCTTCGAAATAGAGACGAGCCTAGAAAAAAGTCAAGATCTTGGGGCTAACTGTAAAAGAAGATCCAACCCAAGCATGACGAAGATGATGACTTAAGACCATGGATTGGTATTAAGAATCTTAAGCCTAGACCAAAAGATCCCCCTGAACTATTAAGAGTGGTTGGAAATGAATACTTAATCAAACCAAGATGCTCTTTGCCAATAATTTCTCAAATCCTTAAGGAGATACCTAAACTATTATCTTATATGATGATGAGATCATATAAGGAAGATTTTCACCTTTGGAAGATCATACTAATAAAACAACTAGGGTATCTATGAGGCCATACTCAAGATCAACAGGTATCAATCCATATGGTAATCATATACCAATTTCTTCAGTCGAGAAGTACTAAATTGGTACAAACAAATTATTGTAACACAAAACAATGTCCTTCATGGAATTGAATCAAAGCTTAATGGTCTATCTTAATAAACACAAGGACTAAGATCAAAGATTGATGTTATATCTCTTTAAGTGCAACAATTACATCAACGACTACTCAATCAAATTGTCCAATTTGATTCTGATTTGAGAAGATATATTGACCAACATTATCATGGACCAAACTTCTCCAAAAAGGGAAGGGAGCTTTAAAAGTCTCGAGAAGAGCTCAAAAGAATTGAGTCATATATTGCTAAAGAACAATACAGAGCTAGATATGAACCACAACCCTTAACATTTCTAATCATAAGACCTACTAATAACATTACGTCTTATCCTAACGCCACTGACTATAAAAAAAGTCTTCAAAATGTCCTATCCATTGTTTAGCCAAACCTTTGCAAAATTATCAAAAGCTTTCAAGTCAAACTCGCCAGCAAAAGATATTTCATCACCTTTTAAACCTTTATAAATTAATACACCACCAACCTCTCTACCAAAAGAAAGACCTTCCCCGGACACAACAAAAGAATCCATGCCTAATAAAAAAGTCATAGCCACTCTTCAACCAGTTCTAGATAGTTCTAAAAGTTACATCGTACCACATAACTTTGACAGTCACACTGATAGTTAAGATTATGATTCTTTTATAAAAAGTATAGAAAGCTCTTAATAGATTACAGATCTCAGTCACATATCTCAAATGGTGAGGACTATTCCACACTCTTCTCAACCATATATAGAAGTTGAACCTAAGGTTGATGATGCTAAGATAACTGAACTAGTCAAATCACAACTAACTCCTATCTACAATCCTACTTCAGGTCTATAGTTCACTTTTTATAATGTCCCATTAATAAAATAAAGAGATCGATTGTATAAATTCACTGGCAATATGATAGAGCAAATCTCTATTGTAGCTCTAAGATAGAAAAAGATGACTATAGCTAAGATTCTAAGTATCCTATCTAAGACATAAGCCCTTTTTCTCAACGACGTCAACTCTCGAGGCTTGCCTTTTAGGGATCTTAGCTAACCAATCCTCCCCCATATAACTTAAAATTCAAACATAATAATAGGTCTGATACTTTCTTATGCACAATATCCTTATACAAAGGCAAATGCAAAGCATACTAATATCTTTGTGTGATAGAAGTAAACTTATTAAAGAATCAAGCTTTCAAGAGAGAGAGAAATTTTAGAGAGAAGTCATATGAAAACACACAAATTTTATTAAATATTAATATTTCTTGCATACAAAAGCTTAAATTGAAACTTCTAATGGAAACTTGCCGAAATTGAAAACTTGGTTACAATATAAAAGGTCATTTGCTTATACAGACAAAGGAGATTACAGAAAGACAAACTTATTTGGATAAGAACAGGGTCATATCACACCCTAAACGAATAAGAAAAACCTCACATTATCTATTCTAGATAAGAATAAAATTATATGTACTATTATAGATAAGAACAACATCACATCACACAATAAAAGAATAAGAATGAAGTCACATCATAAAATAAACCTAAAATAATAAATTTAAATAAAATGACCAATAATAATAATAGGAGGAATCCTAATCACCATCATTGTCAGATAGGTTCTTTCCAAAATTGCAGATCTGATGGGAAGGTCCTCCACTTGGTGTTGTCATTATCTTTATTAGTTATTCTCTGTATTTTACTGGTGCTCACTTCCTCTGTGCATAAATCTTTCAAAATTTTATTTAGCTCCTCTTTATCAATGATAGGAATATCATCATCGGGATCTTGGGCATCTTAAAAAGAGGAGGCTTGAGTTTGAGATGTTCCAAGAATGTCTAAGCCCAAGTTTATAAGGTTGTCTAAGATGTAAAAGTTTAGCATATTAGGTTCTCTAGAAATGAATTCTCCTAAGTAGGGTCCAATAGATGTAGATATAACTAATGATGCATATTTAGGAAAATGGTTTAGGTTCTTAAGAAAGTTTCTAAGACCTTTAAAAATATTTTCCTTATATTTTGACCATTTGATTGAGGTATGCTAGAAATACACCTGCTTCTCAGAGTAGATGGATCCATCATGTGATGTACTATAAGTTCAATGAAGGAAAAAGAAGCGTTGAGTGGGTTTCTTCTCTAATGGAGTCTCCCACAATATGATATCCTCAATAATTTGTGTGAGTTGAGTCCTCCATCTCATTAGTGGTTGATACCCCTCAAGTACAGTCCATAAGAGGGAACCTTCATTTTCTCCATCACACAAGTGTTGATAGATCCGTAAAGGGGGAAGAGAGATAGCATATGCATAGTAGGTAAAGAGTGCCCATTAGTACCAAAATTCATTCTTTGAGAGCGAGTCATTAATGCAAACACAGTAAGATATGGAGCCTTGATTTTAAATAAGGATATGCAACCGGGTCGAGAGTGCCAATAAGTACCACAATGTATGCTAAAAAGGGGTTAAGAAAGGAGTGACAAGGCTAACATACTTTTGAGGTTGAGAGAGGAAATCAATTAAGATGTTCTGATGGCCTTTGTTGTGTTTAACTATGAATTTATAGTGGGACAACCAATCTTTCCAATGAAGCAGTTGGCTCTTTGGTAGAAGTTTTTTATTTGGATCTAGGGTCTTTGTAAAGGACTTATTGTCCATTTTTACTATAAAGAGAAAAGGGCTAAGGTGGAAATTTTTATACCTCTTTTTACTGCCAAAACCTCTTTTGTAGATTGTATGATAATGCTTTTTAAAGGGTTTAAATTATTCGCTAGCTTGTCCACATTAAACTCGTTGTCCTTATATCTCCTTTATTACAATTGCTCCTAAAAAATCTTCACTAACATCAGTCTACAAGATTCATTTTCCTTTGTTAGGAATCTTTATTAAAGATAGATGCTGACTGATCTTCTTTAATTGCTTGATTGTCTTTGTCTAGTCAAGACCCCATAGTGGTGGCTTTTTATTTAATAGTTTTGACATTTGGCTCACATTCTGACATATGAGGATGAAATCCCTAATATAATTAATAATTCCCAGAAAATATTGGATTTGTTTAACAATAAGGTTTGTGTCAGAGAAGCTCAATAGTTCACCAATTATATGTGACTAGATTGATAGAAACTGTCATGAAATTTCATACTTATAAAATCTATATGGGTTTATCCAATTTGGATTTTGTAGGCTTAAAGCATATTCTCATACTTATTTGTGAGATTCAAAAATTATTTTAATAGGGCTTAATGCTCTTACTGAGTTTGAGAATAAAGCAGAATATCGTTAATGTAAATTAAAGCAATTGAAACATTATGGCTCTTTGAAACAATGATGGGACAAATTTTGACCCAAATTATATGAATGTTGACTAGTACTAGGCATTAGGAATGCATAATGTTGTCTTATGCCGATTCTTTAGGTCAATACCTAAATTTCAAAATCTAGGTTTCAAATCATAATTTGAGAGTATTTTTACCTCTTTTAGAAATAAGACTTGTGTATTTATATTAGATAGAGGAATGAAGGAAATTATTCAGAGGCTTGTAATTAATAACTAACCTCCTTCTTCTTCTATTCTTTTCTACTCTTTTTTCACATAAAAAGATTGACATACCCAATTTGATTTTGTTATCTCAATCAATCTATATTTCAATAGTATATCACACTCCTCTTGTTCCATCTTTAAGTAATATGGATTCTGGAGTCATTCCTTGATGAGTAGCCTTTGTTGAATAAATGTCCTCATTCTTTTTGAATGAAAATTGGATATAAAATTCTAAATTATGCCATAATGGATGTGGATAATTAAATTGGTTATGACTTTTTAGGCAATATTGTAAGAGTTGATCTTTTCTGTCTTCATATCTAGTAGGAGCATCTTGTAGCTCGAAGATGTTGTAGTCTTCATTGTACTTACAAAAATCTTGTTTGAAACAAATCCCTTTTGGCAAGATCTATAACTTTTCTTTTTGGCAATAACCATCTATCCTAAAAAATATGTCAAGATCAAGAAGATTGCTTCCTAATAGTTTTGTCCAAATGATACAACTTGGGAAGAACCTTATACTAATCCTTATTTTTGTAATAAGTTCTGTCTTGAAGGATTTGTTTTTAGTTGTAGTAAAGTATTCCTCATAAGGTTACCATTCTTTTGAACGAAGAATATATGGTTTCATTACACTTTTATAAGAGCTTGTAATCCATGTAACCAATAGCTACAATTGGTCTATGATGCCTTTCTAAAAGCAATTGGAGATGGTGGTATTACTACTAACTTCCTAGGATCTAGATTGAAGCAAAATCATTTCATCATGTACATAGCTTCTTCATCTTCTTCTGTAAGAGAAGAGACTTCATTATCGTTATATTCATAGTCAAATAATGCAAACAGTGTCCCTTCATCTTCACTAGATTGTTCTTCAAAAAGAGACCCAATGTCCTCATCATCTCTTATAAGCATCATAGCTTCAATCGATTATAAGATATTCATATCTTTTTTGGAATTTTTATGGAACCTTTTATATAGTGACTTGGTTGTCCACAAAAGTAACACTGGTTTGGTGTTTTAGTTTCAAAAGCATGTAGCTTGAAGAGTCTTATTCTCTTTTTCTTCCTTAAGTTAAAAGAGTGAACTCTTAATGGTTCTATTCTAAAGTGTTTCTCTTTTTTTATGTTGCATGCACATTTCTACGTGTCTTTGTATTTGATATTTAAGTAGGGCTTCTTACACACTTGTTTAAGTTAAGGCCCACCTTTTAAAACAACTTTAAAGAACTTATGTTGTTCACGTAATTTATACAATATCACCAAAGCTAGTTGGAAGATTTCTCTAAATGAGATTTCAGACATATCTCTGTAAAGAAAATTATTTGTTCTTTATAATTCTGGCCCCAACTCACCAAGAAGGGAGGCAATGAATATGTATCAAAGATTAACATCATTGAAGCCATTGAGCATATAATATTTTTCAGACATTCTTTAGAAATGCTTTTGTAAACATTTCCTGTTTATAGAGCAAAATTTCATTTTAAAGTACTCATGTCTGCTTTGTTAGTCAATGAGCTAAAAATCTCCAATGAATCTTTATAAATCAACAAGGAACTATTTTATGATAATTGTAAGACTTGCATGTATCTGTATTCACCAAGGCTTTGGAATCATTCTCTTAAAGTTCCCATCATTCTGGAGACAAATTTTGTTAAGATGTCTTTAAGAGACATATATGACCTTATAATTTGAAGATCTATCTAGGCATTGAATTCGAAAAAATAATCTCTCCATTTTATTAATGGGACATCATTAAAATTTAACCATATACCTAAAGTAACTTTATATATAGGAGTTACTTGTGGTCTGATTGGTTCAGTGATTGAATCAACATACCTTAGGTTTAACTTGTATGGGTGGTTGAGAATACTGTGGAATATCCATCAACATTTGATATTCAAATGAGATCTACAAGTTTTTCAGAGTTTTTTGTAAAAGAATCAGAATATTGGTTATTAGTGTGATTGTAAAAGCTATATGGTGCTGTGTGACTTTTAGAGCTATTTAGAACTAGTTGAAGAGTATCTATGAATTTTTGGTTAGGCATGGATTCTTTTTTTGTGTCTAGGAAAGGTCTTTCTTTTGGTGGAGAGGTTGGTGGTGTATTGATTTGTACAGGTTTAGACGTTGACCGAATGTTGTTTGTTAATGGGTTTGTCTTAAAGGGTTTTGATGGTTTTGTAAAGGTTTATCTTAACAATAGATAGGACATTTTGAAGACTTTTTCGTAGTCAGTGGTGTCATGATAGGATGGAGTGTTATAAGTATATCTTATGACTAGAAATGTAAAGGGATATGGTTCATATATAACTATGGATTATTCTTTAGCCATATATGACTCAATTCTTTTGAGCTCTTTTTAAACCTTTTGAAGTTCCCTTTTCCTTTTTAGAGGATTCTGATCCACAGTAATCTTAGTCAATATATCTTTTTAAATCATAATCAAGTTGGGTAGCTTGATTGAGTAGTCGTTGATGTGATTGTTACACTTGAAGAGATAGACCATCAAGGTTTGAATTTAGTCCTTCTATTTGTTGAGATGGACCATCAAGCTTTGAATCAATTCTCTTAAGGATATTGTTTTGTGCTACAACATGTTATGTCTACTAATTTATTACTTCTTCTATTGGAGAAATTGCTACATGATTGACAAGTGGATTGATACTTATTGATCTTGAGTATAGCCTCACAGATACCCTAGTGGTTTTTTTAATGTAGGCTTCCAAAGGTGAAAAATCTTCCCCGTATGATCTCATCATCATACAAGGTAATGGTTTGGAGATCTCCATAGTGATTAGAGAAATTATGGGCAGAGATAATCTTAGTTGGAATAAATGCTCCTTTCCAACTGCTTTTAACAGTTCAGAGAGATTCTTTGGCCTATGCTTAGGATTCCTAAGACTAATCTAAGGTCTCGAGTCATCATCTTCATCAGGCTTGGGTTGGATCTTCATTTGCGGTTGATATT
>JAOQMP010000208.1:23982577-23994799 GCA_027563575.1 Erythroxylum pedicellare | reverse complement strand
ATTGACTTTTTGCTAGGATCTTCTCTCTATTGAGAATCGTAAATTTCGTCATCACTATTGGAGTCTTCATCTATCTAACATTTGCAGCCTGAATTGCACATAGATGGATTTACATCTTAAATGAAATGGCCATTGATATGGCTGACATACATCTCATGTCCATAAGGGTGGAAAGAGTAGATTAAAGGACCACTAATGCCTTCTTTATGAGAAAATGTTGAGTAATCATCATTGTTGGCCTAGAGGAGGCTCTGGATGATTCTAGATACTCTTCTCTAGACTTGCTGAAAACAAATTTTGTCATTCCATCCTTCAAACTTCTTAAGATTGGAGGAGTGGTAGTATGAATAAAGCATCAATGAGGAGTATAAAATTCTTTCTCGTAATTTGTGATCTATTACATAAACATTAACTTAGCCAATTGTTGTGATGGTTATTATTGTGGAATCTAGATGATTGTGGTTTCATTCTGATACTTATCTGCTACCATATAAATTGCAGCTCGTGTAGAGTTTGAAAAGTTCAAATCTAGGACATGGTTTTGCAAGGTGTAAATCATCTGATGATGGAGTGAGACCATGATAGCAGAAGGATCTTGCTTAGCTCCAACAGTTTGAATTTGAACTTCTAGTCTAGTGGGTAAAGTCGAATCATCAAGCTTGATGTTAAAGGCTAAAGCAATAGTCATGATGATACTTCCATTATTAAGAGTGGTCAAAAGGGTATCCATGAAGACATTTTGGTAAGATGTGTATGTCGTATCTACGAGAGAAAGCATAATTGTTGCTATAATTGCTTTTTTTCAATATAATATTAAGACTATGTGAATAGCGCTTAATGGAGATGTATATAATCTTGTTCTAGCCATAACGAGATGAGTTTAGAGGGAAACTTCATAGTTACATATTATTCTACAGAAGTGAATTTTAGACCAAATTAGTCTAATACGGATCTTTGGATCAATTCTTTATGTTAAAGTCTATACGTGGAAATTAAAAGCGAATACTCCTTTTAAATTATCTTATCTAGACCTATGATATAGACTATATAAGCTTAATAAAAGTAGTTGGTGTGGTGGATTTTGGTTTCTTTAGTTAAGTGAGTAAGAATTGAAGAGAAATGATTGAATTTGATGAGGTTGGAATTTCACTTTGTTTGGGTCTAACTAGAAAATCATTGACAATGTGTAGGCGTAAATCTACAGGCATTTGAGATTTTCTCTTAATCTTAAAAAGAACTTTCTTCAATAAAATAAAAACTACCCACTTATCTGGAGACATCAAGATTGACGATACTCAACTACTTTTATGAAGTTCATATAATTTATATTATAGGTCTAATAAAAGATTATTGAAGAGAAAAGCATTGGAAAGCTGGAGGATAGGACTTAGGAGAGGTAATCAGAGCACACAGAGACCAGTAGCTATCAGTCTCTGCATCATTTCTTTGAAACCTTGCCCAATTTAAATGGCGTTTTTTGTCATCTGCAACCGCAACGTCACCAATAACACTTCGTAGGAAGGCATAAACAACCCTGCACCAAAACTAACACCGACAATCACTTATGCCCATTCTTTCTCTCGATTTATCTTCCTTTCTTAGAAGGTTCCTATCTTTCTTCTTCGTAATTACGTCTTTGCATGTAGACGATCTGTATTTATAACTTTTATATGCCGCCCATGAATAAAATTGGTAAAGGTTATATATGCGAAATGGAGGCTTTGGAAGGGTCAAAGATAAAACTTTCCATGAAACAGGACAAGCAGAGGGCATAACTAGCTCGCTGAATTGCGAATGTAGAGAGGTGGGACTTGAGATGAATGATAGCGACTCATCATTTGAGTTTGCAGAGGAGGATTAATAAGCAACAGTAACAACATTGATTTTCTCTATTCTTCAACTTCTTCTCTCTGTATATTGCCCTCTCCCTTTTAAGAGTGACCATCCGATAACTTTGAAGCACATCTTTCGAGACAATCAGTGGTGGGGGTGCTACTGGTGATAGTCTATTCGGAAACAGTGATTGTTCTGTTACTATAGATGAGGACTAAGTAGAAGGACATAGCACTAAACAGATGTATATTCTAATAAGAACCAGCATTTGATACATTGTTTATTTCCACCATCTCAGGTGAATTGAATTCCACATATCTTGTCGACTCTTTCGCTTTAAGGAAAATGTGTAATTTTCTCGCTTCTTTTCCTTTACGAAGAAAACCTTCTCTTTGGAATCTGATAAGGACAACTGAAATGCAACTGCTGAGCGCCATCATCTCACCGGCCTTTGATCCCCAAGCTACTAAAAAAGTCATAATCAGGGAAAGGGAAGAAGACCCCCTCCTCCCGGACCAATGGAACCGACCACTCACCCCAGCTATAGTGCAGTGGTCACAGGTCATTTCGCCCTCAGTAGTAACGCAAAAGAAATTGAATGGCCAGAAGAGGAGCCAATTGAAACTGTCGAGGGAGATATCTCCTTTACACAAGGCAACTTTGGACTGGAGCTTGAACTCTCAAACACTTTCAAAAGTAAACTTGACCAAGCTTGGGAAATTGCTGTTGTGATTAAGTTGCTGGAACGCAAGCTGGGTTTTAACATGTTAAAATCCAGATTAATATCCAAGTCGAAATCTACTGGACCTATGAAAATAGTTGATTTGGAAAACAATTTTTATCTTGATAAATTTGTGGAAGAGGAGGATTGTGTGCAAACTCTCACACAAGGTCCTTGGATCATCTCAGGCCATGTCCTCTCTATTCAACCATGGTACCTGATCTTTCGACCTTCGACTGGAAAAATTATGCACGTCGTTGCATGGATGCGTTTTTCAAAACTCCTTGTATCCAGATACCACCCTGCAATCCTCATCGCCCTCGACAATCTAGTGGGTCACACAATCAAAATTGACAGTACAGTAACACTCAATAAGCTCGTCGAGGAAAATTCGCTCGTGTGGCTGTCAACATAAACTTAAGCTCACCTCTTTGCTCCATCATCGAGCTAGATAACGCATCCAGGTCGCATATGAGAGTCTTCCCTAAATTTGCTTCGCCTGTGGTTTGGTCGGCCATGGTGCACCATCTTGCCCCTCACAATCGCACGAGCAAATTGAAACAATGTCCATCATTAAAGGGCTGCCACTGCTCAGCCACTTCAAAAACTGAGGCGAGTCTTCCACAGACAACCTCCAATAAGGGGATTTCGGCCTCTGGATGCAGGTTCGGTATCGATCTCGATGATCAACAGTCGCTCCAACGGTAACACGACATGACACCAGCCTAAACTCCTCCCATATGGAATTGAAAGGCTTAAGGTTCTCAGCCTTGTCAGCCATTGAACCGTTGCCTTCCAGTACAGACATTCCCTCAACATCAGCAGCGACTCTCCTTCTAGCGCCCCCTGCTCCTTCACATTCGGACGTCATACAAGAAAAATCCCTAAATCACGCGACATTTAGTGACAAAAGACAGCATTGATTGTTGTTTAATGGGCAAAATACCTCCTCTGCACGAAGTGTCAAGACGTGCCATCCCCATCCCACCCACGCAGCGTCAACACGACGCCATCCATCCCAACCCACGCAACATCAACACGTCGTCATTCCTTCCCACCCCAAGTAGCGTCAAAACGATGTCGTGCCTTTCTAACCCAGCCCAGGCCCCAGCCCAACCCGCCCCTCCTCCAAGCCAGCCCAAGGACCCTAACCTTCAAAAGCCTCTCCCTTGCAGACCCACCAGCCCACAACGTCATCCACCCACAGCCCTCTAGAAAACCACGTGGCCCTCTCGATCCCTTCCCACACCGACGTGATAATACAAGATCAAAATATCACTCTCCCCTCTTACGAGGAACTGGGTCGAGGGGACATGGAGGAGGACCCCGTCAAAGAATGTGTTCCTACACCTTCAACTTCAATGTCAAAAATCTATCTTACACCCACCGCGACCCCCGGATCTCGAAACTATTTCCCCGACCGCAATTGTAATTTATCTTGACCCAGATACTCAGATGGAGGAGACTCCACAGGATACAATGACAGACCAGTTTCGGGACCCGACTGCTAGGGAAGTCAATGCCCCCATAGTTTAAATATCCCCTCAAAGATTCGTTTTATGCCGATTCTCATCTGGAATTGTCAAGGGGCTAGAGGCAGGACCTTTAAGCATATCATCAAAAATTATATTTGAATCCATAAACCGCTTCTTGTTATGTTCATCGAGCCCCGAATAAGTGGAGTTCTTGCGTTGAAGGTTATTCGAAATTTGAGATTTGGCCACTCTTTTCGGGTGGAAGCCGAAGGCTTTTTAGGAGGCATCTGGCTGCTTTAGAAGGAAGATATTAAGGTCCATATTCTGCTAGCTCACCGATAATTTGTGCATGCCAGCATTAAATGAGACCAATTGTCATTCAACTTCACAGCCATTTATTCCAGCCCTACGTATTTGTTACAAAAGTACTTATGGCAATATTTGAGACAGATTACGAGGAACACCTCAAAACCTTGGCTACTTGATGGGGACTTTAACGTCAAATTGGAGAGCCAAGATAAACATGGAGGTACTCACCTCCAACCTATTGTCGACTCCCAATTCAGTGACTATGTGCACAGTTGCCATCTTCAAGATCTAGGTTTCTTAGGGCCACAATTCATTTGGCGCAAAGGATCGATTCTCGCTAGATTAGACCGTGTCTTCTTCTCCAACTCTTGGCATTCCGTTTTCCCTAACACTAAAGTTTCTCACCTCCCGTTCTTGAAATCAGATCACCAGCTTCTTTTAATTACTCTAAAGGACAGCATGCAACCCACTCCGAAAATGAGGCCCTTCAGATTTCAGTCTGTGTGGCTTACTCATCACAGCTTTGATCAAGTCGTAGCTGTAAATTGGCATCCACCCATTTCGAATTTTTTTGGTGCAATCAAAAGTTTCTTAGAGAAATTACAGATGTGGAGCACTACCATGTTTGGCAACATTTTCCACCAAAAAAAGTGACTTATGGCTAGACTTGAGGGTATCCAAAATCACCTTAAAGATATCGACTCGAACTCTCTCCGAGATCTGGAGGAATACTTACGATCCAAACTAGAACAGGTCCTTTACCAAGAAGAACTCTTTGGCATTAACAATCCAGAAGCCAATGGTTAGGTCAGGGCCCAAGAAATACCAAGTCCTATTATGCAGTTACTATAGCCCGTCAATGGCACTTGCAGATTACTTCCTTAACAGATGACCAAGGGAATGTGATTTCCGATCCAGCAAGCATTAGGAGACTTGCAAAGAATTACCTCGAGCATTTATATATGCTCGACAGCTAGCAACCCTCAGACTAGCAGCTCTATAGCCATTTCCCTCCCCTTCCTGCCCGGGCGAATGATGCTTTGGACAGTCCCCTCAATCCTGATGAAATCAAAATGGCATTTCTCCCAAACAAGGCACCTGGATTTGATGGCTTACCAACTCTCTTCTACCAATCCCAATGGGACACTGTTGGCCCTTCTCTGACCTCATTCTTACAGCACATTTTTTGGCATGAGACTTGGGAATCGGAGCTCAATTGCACCATTATGGTCCTTATACCGAAGATACCCTCTCCCATTTCGATTATGCAATTCCATCCTATAGCTATATGCGCGGTGTTCTGCAAGGCCATTACCAAGATCATTGTTAATCATCTGCAACCTTACCTGGACGACCTGATTTTCCTAACTCAGTGCAGCTTTGTCCCAGGGTGTTTAATTACGGACAATATCATCATTACCCAAGAGGTCATCCACACCATGAGATGGAAAATAGATAGGAAATGGATAATGGCTATTAAAGTGGATATCGAGAAAGCGTACAACAGGTTGTCATGGAATTTAATCCAAGATACCCTCATCGATGTAGGAGTTCATGAATTGTTGATCAACCTTATAATGAAGTGCATTTCCTTGGTCTCTTTTCAAGTAACTTGGAATGGAGAGCTCAGTGACACCTTTAGTCCATCCAGAGGTATTCGCCAGGGTGACCTTATATCACCCTACCTGTTTGTCCTTTGTATGGAAAGACTCGGTCACTCCATTAACCACGCAGTGTCACAAAGACGGTGGCAACCTGTTTAACTTGGAGGAACTGGACTGCCTCTCTCTCATTTGTTTTTGCTGATGATCTCATCCTCTATGCTGAAGCCTCACCGATTCAAGTTTCAGTCATTCGAGATATTATGGATTCCTTCTGTGCTGCTTCTGGACAACGCATCAGCTAAGAAAAATCTCAGTGCTACTTTTCCAGAAATATTCCTCCCATGGTGTCTTGCTCCTTAAGCTGAGCATTGGGTTTAAACCGACGAAAGGATCTTAGAAGATATCTTGGAGTTCCCCTTTTACACTAACGAGTCAGCAAGCGTACTTATCAATACATCCTGGATCAAGTTCACAAACGATTGTTAGGCTGGTCAGCTAATTTATTGGCTTTTGCCGGACGCATCACGTTGGCTCAATATGTCATAATGACCCTTTCTAGTTATACCATGTAGACAGTCAGACTACCCCGCGGCCTTTGTGATGAGTTGGAGAAACTTCTAAGGCAATTTCTGTGGGGTTCGTCAAATGGAAAATAGGGGATCCATTTAGTCAACTGGGAGGAAGTTTGCAAACCGAAAGAACTAGGGGGTCTTGGCATTAGGAAAGTCCGCGAGACCAATGATGCCTAGCTCGCTAATCTAGGTTGGACCCTGCTTGCAAAGTCTCACGTATTATGGGTCAGAGTCCTCTCTGCCAAATACAACTTTGACGTCACCAATATCCCTAACCTTTTTGATGCTATTGGGGGCTTAATGATTTGACGGAGCATAAAGGTAACTTGGCACATCGTGCTTTAAGGCCTGAAATGGATGCTTGGAGATGGCACGAAGACGCACTCTGGAAAGACCCTTAGATTGCGGGAGTAGGAGCTCTCATTAACCATACTACCACCCCAATCCTGGATGTATTTACCAACAGCAGTGTCCAACACTTTGTGACCACAGATGATACGTGGAATTGGAATGTTATTCATAATTACCTCCCGGAGTCGATTTGTTGGGGTATAGTCGGTACATTTCCCCCCAAACCCTTCCTAGGTCAAGATAAGTTAATCTGGGGACTTTCCGATATTGGACAATTCACCATAGCCTCCACTTATTCCGTGATAATGAGTCACGACGATTCCTCGCCTCAGGGTCTCTGGAAGGCAATCTGGTAGTGGAAGGGACCTCAATGCATTCACTATTTCCTCTGGCTCCTTGCTCAAGACCGATTACTCATAAATCAACAACGCGTACGTATCCACCTCACCACAGACGACATTTGTCTTCACTGCTGAATGGTAGAATCTTCGCTTCATGTCGTGCGAGACTGTGCCAGAGCTCTTCAAGTGTGGCAAATATTTCCTTCGCCAATCATTTCTTTGGACTTTTTTATTATGACGCATCGAGAGTGGATCACTAAAAATTTCCAGACTCGGCAACGAGTGTTTGTACGTGACTGGTCACTTATCTTTGGAACTACTTGCTGGTTCATTTGGAAATGGAGGAATTAGTCCCTCTTTGATGAACATTTTTACTTGGCCTTACTCACCATGTTCTCTTATTTTGTCTTATGCAGATCTGATTCACAAGTCCGTCATATGGCAAAGCAGAACTGATGCAGGACATCGCCCTCGACAGGAACAATGCTTCGGACGGAGCCAACCTCTCACGGGATAAGTTAAATTAAACACTGATGGAACATGTAAACATTCCTCGTCCATAGCCACAGCAGGAGGACTGTTACGAGACAGTGCAAACAACTGGCTTAGCGGCTTCACTCAAAATCTTTGTTGGTACTCAACAATGTCTGCAAAGCTCTGGGGTGTTTTTACTGGACTGACGCTTACGTGAAATCTAGGCTATCACCGGATCGAGCTTGAAGTGGATTCCATCGCGATTTTCAATATTCTCTCTTTCTTTGCCAACCGTTCACATGCTCTCAATCCCATTGTAATGGGCATTAATGAGTTGTTTACTCGAAACTGGATTATTGTTCATCGACACATATATCGAGAGAGTAACAGAAGTGTTGACTGGCTCACGAACTATGCAGTTCATTTTGATTTCGACTTCAAGTACCTAGTCACTACACCCATTGAGTGTCACTCAATCCTTTTAGAGGATTTATCAGATATTTGTTTCCTTAGACTCTTACTGTAATATGTTTCGCTTCTTTTCCATTTATATAAAAAAATGTGTAATTTTCATTCTCTATATTATGATGATATTCCAACTATTGTTTTCAGGGACTTTAGGAATGGAAAACAAGAAGTTTCGATTCCAAGGATCAAGTGTTTTCTTTGAATTGTTCTGTATCAATCTTATTCACCACCAGTTGTTAGCTTTTGCATTTTACTAAAGGCAATTGTGTCCACCCTGAAATGAAGTCGAGATTAGTTTGGCAGAGTCACTCCCTTTCCCTTTATCCAAGTGCCCAAAATAAGATTAAAGAAAATTTTAAAAAGTTATATTTGCGTCAAGATTCCTAGGCTACTTCTGTCCTTCAGCCTCTTTTCATAGCCTTGAGATCCTCTGTCCCCAATTACCCAAGCCCTTTTGTACCCCATATATCCAAGTCATTGACAATCAATGAATGGCTTGGATGTATGGGATACAGAGAGGCCTGGGTAATTGGGGACAGAAAAATACGTCCCCTTTTCATATCCGCTGCCAACATAAGAAATAATGTCTTGTTTTTTATTTTTCCTCAACAACTAGAAAATAAATCGTTTTCTGATACAAATTAGTTTGCTAAATGACGTATTCCAAACAAAGTAAAATTTTCCTTTAATAAGCAACGGGTATGGGTTTGGGATTAGAAAAAAGAATAACTCATAAATTAATCTCTTATTATTGTTGTACTGTTGATCATGGATGTGTTCAAAAAGAAGTCGGCGCATCTCTAATTGGCCCAAACGAACAGACATCTACCAAACATAAAAAAAAACAAATGTCAAACACAACGGGAAATCAGACCGTCCGATACTAAATCTTACTTTTCAATAATTAAATCACAAAACAAAATAACAAGTATCCTGATCAAGTCAAAAGAATTAGGAACACCAAAAGCTCCGAGTCTTTAAACTTAACATCTAATACCTACACTACGAGTACCACCATCCAGATTAGAACTAGACGGCTTCACCAGGTTTCTCCAAAGACCATTGTGTGCAAGAGGGGATCTTCAAAAGGTTTGAAGAAAAAGGTATACATACAAATGCATCTGTCAATGAAGTATTTGGTAACGGAGCAGAAGAATCTAAAGGTCGAGTATGCGAATATAAGAAGAAGAAGCTCAACCTGCCAAAAATTCACCATTCTGTCTGCACCCACCCCATCATAAACTCCAGGTGACTGGGGATAGTCTTGACCCCATAGAATTTCAAAAACCAGCCGAGGGGCAAAAGAGGGAAGTAAAGCCAAAATTCCCCAGTTTAAATACGGAAACATACCACCAGAATCAATCATGGGGGTAAAATAGCCAGACCCCACAAAGCCACAAATTTCCCAACAAATTCACCTACTCGCTTGGGTCCTCAATTTTTTTAATATCCTTTTTTAAATAATTTTTATGATGTGATTTTCCTTGTTTTCTCTTTAGTCCTTAAAAATCATTTTCCCCCCTCCTAAGCTTTCTTCCTACTTGCAATCACTACCTCAACACAACGCAAGACAACCGGAAGAATTCAATCCCCACTTTCTGCCGTAAAATGTGCGTCAACATACATTCTACTTGGTTGAAATTGGTGATGAAGCAAAATGGTCCACACCTCCTTGAGCACTAACGTGTCCCAGTCCCCTGCTGCTCGAAAGTTCTGACTGGCTGTTCAAATCCCCAGAAGACGAACTACTACAAATTGCATCTGTTGGAATACCGGCTCCACTACTAACAATGTGATTAGAAGCCTTCTCCTCCAATGAAATACTTTCAATATGACCTCCTAGAACGTGGGCACTGGACTGAGCAGTTGACACATTTGCAAACTGAACCGAAGGTGGCATTATCCATCTTTTCCAGTCATTTTTTCTCCTAATTTTGTCACCCTACAAGATTATGGAAAGAAAATCGACAAGGATGAACCACAACATGTAACAGCACATTATAAAATGGCATTTAGATCTAATTATGTTATAAATTGTGGCAAAAGCAGTTCACAACAATTTTGCCTATACTGCCACTTGCTAGCAGCCCGGATGTCGTTAACATCGGGAGTCCCTCCAGTCAGCTGCATTTGTTTGTTAAATGTGGATATTATGTTTCAGACAGCATAAATTATGTCGAGACAATACAATGATAAAGCAAAAAATCTTTACAGCAAAATATTGAGGGTCGAAGTGATAAAAAAAAAAAAATCACAGAAATGATTGATTTTCAGATATGCTTAAAATCATGTTTTGGCCAAGTAGCCACTTCAAGAAGAAAAAGCCTAGTACAAATGCAATAAAAGAGGTACCTGGACTTCCACTATGTTTGAATTTCTCATCGAGTCCAATATAACCTGAATATTTGGAGTCAATTGCGCCACCTGAAACGTAAACCAGGGACATATGATCTCGACTCAATAGCATTTTTGACCTAATAAGAACGGATATAGGATTGAACAAACTACAATCCAAAGTGTCATGTCAAAATCAACAGATAACAAAAGCATTTACAAGTGTTTGAAACAAAATTATGAATAAGCATTCAAACTGCAAACTTACAGGGGCTCAATGAAACTAATTTATATTTTAAAAAATCTTAAGCCACTCATCACATAACAGGTGTGAACTACTCTAGCAAAGGCAGCAAAATCAAGCAACTGCTGGTATTCCTCAACAGAATTCAACAAATTTCCACAAAACATTGATATCATTTCCTGATAGTTGAGACACCTGAGTTCAGTGTTTAACATTCTAATCTGCACTATGAAATTTTACTATTCATTTAGCTAGAGTTAACAATCACCCATTCCAAGGAACAAGGAACTTGCCATGATTTACACCAAAATGTATCAACTTGAAGTGCATATGCAAAACAACAGTAAGGGACACTTATATCTAATGGACGATTACAGCAATTTGTTTTTTTCACCAGTAATACGAGCTTAGCAATTTGTTTTACTGAAGTAACTCACTTTTTTGAAGCCTGCTATTAATGTAACAGGTACCCAGCCCTGGTCATCCATGTTCTGCCTCAAGAAGGTATCTTTAATTAAATTTTCATCACTGCAGGAAACAAATATGACATGAAAATGCAGTTAATTTCCATAAAAAAGGAGGAACAGGTTGATGTGCAGACTGCAAAAAAAGATGAAAACATGTAACAAGAGAAAAGAAGGGATAAGCACCTGAAATAGTAATTTATCTGCTTCATTATATTATAATGCAGCTGAGGGTCAGGGAAAAACATTGCAGGAGGTGGTATTCGTGGCGCAACATAATAAACCTGCAAGGGAAGCTCTGAAAACAGACAAGATGTTAGAGCAGATCTTCATGAATAAAAAAGCAGAAACAAATGGAGACACTTACCAGGAAAGCCCATTGGGTTGCCAAAACCTTGTAAAGGTGAAGATGCCACATATGATGCAGAAGTTGGAGGAAGAGCTGAAGACAGTGGCGGATGCCTCATAAACCTTGTGAAAGGTCTTTGTGACTGCATGTGGCCATCTCTACCATTGAAATGTCGTTGGTTATTCCAACCTTGGTTCACACGATCTAGATCACGCCTGCCCCCAAGGTTGTGATGATGAGAACTGTCTCCACGAGAATGTAGTCCACCATTGCGGTTCCGGAAAGAGCTGCGCATCTGTTGTTGGTGATCATTGGCACCACGGAGTTGAGTATTCCTTTGTGAATGGTCTCTAGGAGAAGAGTTATCTAAATGCCCTTCCCCTACTGGACCCTGCATTCCTGGTGGCTGAGAAGTACCATCATTAGAAGAAGGGTTAGTGCTATTGCGTTTCATTGATCTTGATCGAGCTGATACCATATGGTTTGGTGTGGAATTGGGGTTTGCATTATTACTAGATTGTCTCGGTGATGAAGAAGAAGGCATGGCTTCAGCTCCCTGTAGTTGTCAAAAAGATTAGAATATTAAGCACCGGATTTTAAGCCAACTCATACCAAAAGAACAGGGCATTGGTGGGCAAATGGTTTAAACTTCAAATCTCAGAAATTTCTTCTTATAATGATCA
>JAOQMP010000208.1:23946710-23965806 GCA_027563575.1 Erythroxylum pedicellare | reverse complement strand
TGATGGGAGAAGGAATGGATTAATGTAATGAGTTGCATAATTATGATGAATATGGCTTAAATGAAGGGAATTGGATTAAATAAAGTGGTGAAATGTGTTGTTGTTTGGAAGTGTTTGTTATATAATAAGATAGGAGCATGAATTACTATGATAAAGTCTTGAAAATACGGCTTGAAAGTTATGCACATTATGTGTTTGTTAAAATATCTAGGTGAATTTGGCTTAGGATTTAAGGATTCGTAATGATATACGTTGGAAAGCGGCTTTCCTGTTTACTTAGAGTAAACTTAAATTTTGCTCAAATCGATGAGTAATGGCCGAATCTTATAGATTAAAGAAGGTGATATTGTGTTTTTATACACTTATGTGATGATGTATAAATATGAGATATATGTTTGAGTAGTAAATATATTGTATATGTCTTTTATATATAAAGGTTTAGGAGCTGCGAATCAAGGAGCTCTTATCGGGGATTGTTGAATTTGAGGGAGTGTACACCTTCTTTTGAGATAAGTTGGAAAAACCATATCCCTCAAATGAGATTAGGACATCCCAAGATATGTATAATGACTTGTATGAGAATTTTGAACCTAGGTAATGCATAGTAGAATTGAAGCTTAAATAGATGCTAGTATACTTATGTATTTAATAAATGAAATTGTTTTGAATAACTCTTTGCACTTAGAGTCCAACTGAGGTTTTCAGTACGTATTTTGATAAATGATATTGTTTTCAACAAACCTATACTTGAAGTGCAAAAGAATAATGTTTTATTTTCTGAAACTACATTTTTGAACAATTTTGCACTTGGAGTGCAAAAGATAACTTTTATTTCATGAAATAATGTTTTAGAATTTACATATGCATAATTGAGTCATGTATGCTGCATCTATATGTTCTCTTTTGGCTTAGAACCATGGCAAGCTTCCATTTTATCAGTTGGACCAATAAATAAAGATATGATGCCTCACTTGATTTTTGTACTTAATATTTGTATATGATTTTTGTGATTGGTGAGGTAGCAATTGGCCAATCGTGTGCTAGGCACAATAGATTAAGTGACCCTCATACCGTTGATATTGGTACATAAAAGTCGAGTCCTCGAATCGACACCTTTCTACAGAACTTGCGGGTGATTCTATACCTAGGGTTTGGACACTGATGAGGTCATCACTTAAGGTCATGACGCTCTTGTCAATTGTAGTCTGAACTCACCACGGATGAAAGTCAAACCAACACCAGGAATCGGTAGGTGTGCACACTAGTTTGGCAGACTAGTGGTGACACACGATTATTTTGGCTTATTCAGAGATTTATTTTCTGACGAGATTTGGTTTATATATGTGATGTTTTTCTTCTTTTGTGTATTGAAACTGGAACCTATGTTTATTAGATGAGTGGTTAATAGGCTAGGTCTATATAGTTCCTAACTAGTATACATTAAGTCATAGGCTAGGCCTATGTATTTCTATGTCATATATGTTCACTCCATTGGTTATCTACACCATCTTGGAGTGTATCGAGTTTTATTTGCGATATATGTTTTTCCTACTCAATGAGTACATAGTGTACTCACCTCTCCGCTTTGCAACCATGCAGGTTGATTTAGTGAGTTTCAAGCTCTGAGTTGATCGTGCAATTTTTTGACATTTTTTGGGTATTACCGCATGTGGGTAGTCTCTGTTTTGTACTTTTGTTTTATAGTGGCTCATGAACTATTTTTATTATATTAGTTATGTTGATATGCTTTATGACTTTATAAATTAACTCCTAACTATCTTGTAGTTTGTAAAACATCTTATGTATGAACTTTTGGTACTGTTGTTGAGATTGCTTTTGAGTAGACTTAAAAGTCCAGAAGTTGTGGTAGAATTTTAATATGAATATAGAAGTGTGTTTAAAATTGTTTGCAAGTGTTTGATTGAGTTTTGGGATTTTTAAAATACAGTCGTTATGCTGCCCAAATTTTTTTAAAGGGAAGATATATTTAGTTAGCCTTGCATAGTCTAATTAAGGATACCGTGAGTGTCTTTAGCCTAGGTATACGACCGTTGTCATCTGCCCGATGTGGTACCGAGTCGTGACACTAGCAATCAATTACCCATCTTATTATCCTTTAGCCACTCTTCTTCCTCTTTTCCTAAAGGTGTTAAAACTTTCAAAAAAATAAATTTTTTATAATTTCCGATCGAATCTCGATAATTGAATAACTTCAATAATTAAATTGCATCATAAAATAAGAAATCTTACATGATTCAATATTCTCATTGAAATCCTTTGAAAGCTTTTCGATGTGTCAACTACGAGCTATTCACGTATCCAACCTCTAACAGTATTTATACAGTAGTTTCCCAACTCTTGAGCAGAAAAAGCAGGAGTGTTAGCTCTCTTATGCTAATTTCCTATTTCTAGTAAAAGAATAATAAAATCAAATATCTCATATTTGATTTTTAAAGTTTTTAAAACTTTATAATTAAATCAATTTTATTAAAATTAAATACATAAATTATAATTAAAGTCTAACTCTAACTAATTTAATTTAATCAAACAAAATATCTCGTATTTGATCATAAAGTTTCTCAAACTTTATAATTAAGGCCAACTTAATTGAAATTGATTTTTCTCTTTTAAACTGCTTTATATGTGTGACCTATTAGGTTCCTAATATATTAGCAATGATTATAATTCTAATTCATAATTAAAATCAGATAAATCAAAACTTCTTTTAATTTATCTTTAATTTTCTAATTAAACAATTTATAATCATAGATCAAGATTCACGTCTAGCAATATGTCATAACCACCTAAATATTACGAGTGTCAAAGTGGTTTGATTTAACCTATCCATGCATGGTTATGATATACAATTTAATTCTTTCATTAACCAATTTTCCAATCTCATGTGATATTTACCTTAAAGGTGTTTTTTCCTAACCTTTTTATTAGGGTTGGGACTGAAAACTAATTTAGAAAAATATTCATATTTCTTTAGCTACAATGATAGTTATATTAGAAACCAATCCTGATAGAATCAGAGGCGCAATAGAAAAATAAAATTTTACGGTTTCCAATCGAATCCCGATAATTGAATATCTTAAATAATTAAACTTGAATCATAAAATATGAAATTGTACATGATTCAATTTTCCTGCTGAAATCCTTTCGAAACCTTTTCGATGTGTCAACTATGAGTTATTCACATGTCCAGCCTTTAACAGTATCCACAGAGTAGTTTCTCAACTCTTGAGAGGAATTAAGCATGAGTGCTAGCTTCCTTATTTTTATTCCTATTTATACAAAAGCATCAGGTTTTTTAATTTCTATTAGGATGTCAAAGTAGTTTGAGTTAACTTATTCATACATAGTTATGATGTATAATTTAATCCTTACATCATCTAATGTTCCAATTGGACATAGTATGAATATAATGTTTACATTTTTCTATCCAATTATGTTCATTCTTATTAATTAATAATTAATTTATAATTGATATTTGAAAATATGTTTTCAAATGTCAATTCACTCTGAACAGAGAATTCTATAAACCACTACTAATCAAGAACAGTAGAATATTTTCTCTAAATTGACTTACTCAACTATCTTCATATGGTTTATACTACATCCAAGTATTACCGACTGAATTATCATAGGACAATTTATAAATAACATTAAAACATAATAATTCTCATATAGATACCTTGGTAATCTCAAGTTAAAGGTCAATTATACAACCATTATTATGAGGAAATCCACAGACACATAAGTAATATTCCATTTGGGATCTTCATAGTCAGGTCAGTTCAGTGAATTTATTCTCTAATAAGCACGCACATATTAGTTTAAGTATCTCTATACTAAATTTATGAGATCAATTACTTTTTTCATAAGAAGAAAACATAATGTGTGCTAATCTTACTATTTCATCAATATCTTGTCTTGATGAAAATACAACTAGGAATATTTAGGCATAACACATAAATGTAAATTGAATCTCATAATTATGATTTCATTGTAATTTCAATTATAAAATCCAAGGATTGTACCTTTAGTATTAAAACATAAAATGTAATTAAGTTAATACATAAAGATAAATAATTCCTTTTATTAATTATAATAATGTCATATATAAATTTGCAACCAATCGATTGACTGCAAAGAGATAAACTAACAAGCTATTAGTTTAAAACCACTATTTTAGATACATTGGGCATACAACAGTGGTAGACTGGTAATATTTATTGGTAGACTGGTAATATTTATTTATTATATAGTCTAAATTAAGTATATTGACCTACATTATAAATAAGGTTCTAAAATACTCTTAAGTTTTTAGAAGAATAAATTTCTCTCTTTTGATGGTTGTTAACTTCTCTTTAAAACTTTTTTTGTAGGCTATTCTTTCATATGTTGTGAATTTATTTTTCCTTCAAAAAACTCTCTACTCTCTAATTGATAAATTGTTTAGAGGATTTTGGTGGTGTGTTTATAAAGACTAATAACATTGATGGAGTAAGTTGGAATTCTTATTATAAATCCAAATTCCTTAGAGGTTCAGTTTCAAAAAATTTTCTACTTTTGGTGAGGGCTTTTTAGTAAAATAAAAATGGAACTTATTAAAAAACATTGTTCTTTGTGCTCTAGATTATTCAGAGTCAAGTGTTTTTCAAATAGGGATTTGGTCAATATCTGGAGGGGCGATAATCCCTTCTTCACATGGGCTAATATCTATAATTCTTTATGGATGTTAAAAAGGCCATACATGAAGAATTTTTGGAGGGATTTTTTCGTAGGATAAATTAACTTGGAGTTATATGTAAAATAGTATTTTTTATTACATTTGCCTATCACCAAGTTTTGGAGGATTCAATTCATAATGGGACTTTAGCTAACAGTGATAGTTTCTCCTCTCTGGACTTTAGCTAGTAGTGATAGTAGGTAATACTATGTTAGCCTAAATTTCTCCTCTACATACGTCTAATAAATAGATAAATCTCCAGACCTAAAATAGTCTAGTTCACTCAATCAAAGACCTTTGTTTCCCGGCTCCACATTGGTACAACCCACCAGAAGCATTTAGGAGGTACGAGTTTCCAGTAATTTATGGTAAGGAGAAAAGGATGCCTCTCTTCAATAATGCAATTCCACTCCTTTCCTAGGATTTTGGCCATCGATAATAAGTTGTTATTCCTACTTGAATCCTTTTAAGACCTCTACTACTCAGGTTAGCTTCTCCTCCATGCTATTATGGTTAACTATTTTTTCTTTTTCTTTTTCTGATTTCATGTCTCTTTGGTATCATTTTCTAGATTTTAATTATATGTTGCTTTACATGTGATTTTACTATAGATTGTTCCTCCTCTATTTCACCCGGCACATACCTGTGTTGCTTAACTAGTCTGACTTTCACTCTCCCCAACTCTGTGCTACTAGTTCCTCGAAGTGGAGGATAGTTACAGAACCTTATTGTAGTATCACCATCACTTTGCCCAAATGATTACCGAACTGAGGATATCAACTTCTAACTCACCAAACCTATAGTCATAAAGTGATATACTCTTCCCATACTTAGCAAAATGCACATTTGTGTAATAGGAATATGAATTCTTCATGTGCTTACATTGTCTGCTATAGTCTCTAAGAAGCTAATAACCTTTGTTATAATTCTTTTAGATATTTTCTATTTAATATTTGCTATTTAATACTAGAGAACACTATTTCTTTGACTTCATTCAGACTGTTCTCCTAATTTTTTAATCTCCTTACATTGCATTCCTTCCTTAAACCCTTAACACAAACACCTAATTCTATTAGGTAAACCATCCTAGTAGCTTTTGGAATATATGAGTTTACTAACCATTGCACATCCTCCATAACATAGATCTTGTTGATGCTTCACTAATAATTGAGCTTGAACCAGCTCCAAACAGTGAGAAAGTAGGGACATTTAAAGAGTAAATGATCACTGCTCTCTTCTCCCACTTTACAGAGGGAGCAAGTTGGACTTAAGTTAAGGAAAGCCAACTTATCCACTATACTAAGTCCATTTTTCATTACTGGCAATAATAAGAATGCCACTCTTGGTTGAAGAACATTACTCCAAAATATCTTATACCATTCCACCCTGGCCTCATCTTTTAGTAGTTTTTCCTAGCATATCTTATTTGTATTATTAGTTATAGACACATTATGCCAAAAGTAGCAATCTTGGACATCTAGATTGGGTAAATGTGTAAAGGTTAAGTTCCCAATTGCAATAGGATATGCAATCCAATTCATCCTATTCATTCAATTGCATATTTTAGCATTCCTAGGACAATTAGTCAGAATCATCCCAGCCTATTGATTTTGTGGAAGTGGACCGTGCCCTCTCTAGTTTTCAAACTACAATAAGGCCTTTCTCCCATTGCCTACTTAACAAAAGGTGTGGATCATAACTTCATTCTTCATTTTGAGTAATTGATTGAACCAAATACTTCTCCCCTTAAGGAAGGAGTCATTCATTCATCTTAGCCATAATGTGTCTTTATCTTTCAAAATTCTCCACAATCTCTTCAATATCTGTAGCACCACACTCTCGCAAGATACGTACTCGACATCGTCAGTGATGTCTGAGAACTTGCCCCGTGGGGGTGGCATGCTAGCACAATCAGTCGGAAAAATCTCATTACAGAACAATGCACGCATATGCGAAAATCAATAATCAAATTGGGCCATTCTTTTCTTTCGTAACGTCAAAATCACATTTATTATTATTATACTCAAGATCAGTCTCCTTTACAAACCTTTCCACTTTGGAAAGTTCTTACATACAGAAATATTCAAATACACATTGTACAATAATTGCAGAAGACTTTTGATAAAAATAAGAAAATAAAAATACAGACACAAACTGATCCCAACCTCTATCTCTTACTTGAATGCAGTAGGTATACTTCTGTTTACTTAACAGGGTAACTCTTCTGAGTCTGAAAGAAAATATTGAAAATTTTGGGTGAATTTTTGAAAACTCAGTGAGTGACCATCTTCAATGGCTCTCTCAATCATATAACACATACAATTCATCAATTCATCATATTGAGTCATATACATTCCATGTTCACTTAAGCGTAAATCACATTTAGCAAGCATTCAAATTATTAAAACATGCATATCAATTTTATATGCAATGCATAGGAGACTCACTTTCAATTATTATTATTGTAACCGAGTGCCTATAACTGTCCCGTATCTATTGTGGATACTGGGCTCATTGATAATTGTCCCGTGTTCGTTGGAGATACGGGGCTCATTTTATATAGTAAGCTTTTGGCTCTTAACCCCTTTCTGAGCTCTAAGCTCTTTTTTAATTTTTGAACTTTAAGCTCTTTTTCAGTGGCTAATCTGGTCACAATAGCCTTTATGTTTTATGCATTCATGTAATAGAATGCTTCGCATTTTCATATTCTGAATCAATCACATGATCAATCAATCACTTTCATATATCATTGAACCTTAATCCGACATCCAATATTTAAGTTGAGAATCACTTTTTCATTCATATGCATATTCACATTTTCCTTCGAAACTAGGTCCGGCATTTAACAATCAAGTCATGTGTCATATATTTCATCAAATTCACATATAAGGAGCACTTCAATATTCTCACATTTATCAAACTCCTCGGACATTTAATGTTTGAAAATTAAAACAATCACATTCACATTGCAAAATCATTAAATACATAATACAAGAAGAACAATCAGTAAGTATATGAAGACTCAATCACACACATATTAGCTTCCATGATTCGGAAACGTCTGGATGCAGACATTCTATCCTGTGTCTCAACATTATACATTATTAATTGCATAAGCATATGAACACTCAATCACACACATATGTATATGTGTTGTGTATAATGCATGCTCAATGACAATCCCGAGTATATTATTTAAATTCACATCTTATGTTCATTCTCATTTCATAATTCATATATGTCTAATTGAACTTAGGTTTACCCTTCATTTGTACATGATCATTCTAAGTTCAATCTTTACCCTTTATATGTGTTGAGCTTATTCTTAAACTTACACCTCAAGAACACTTAGTTCTTTTAATGTCATAATCTAGTTTCTCGTCATTTCTTTTCTAACATTATATGCTCTCATAATACTCAATTATCATTTACATTTACTTAATACATATAACTAAACTCCTTTGGATCATAACTGTAATCATATGCACATCTTCATTCTCATTAAACTCATGTCTTTGGTACTTTGATATCATCCTTTCATTCACTAAGTTATAACCCCAATTATCACTTCAAACATATCACACATTAGTCACTTAATCAAGACATCATTCTAGGTTCATTCTAAGTCCCATTTAAGCCTTAATCTCCATCACTTGACCTGTGATTGTCTGTTAGGAAGACATCTATGTCTGTTAAATAGACCTTTACGGGTCTCTTACTGAAACTTGAAATTATGACCCTCTAGACATCAAATTATCTTCTCGGGGTCTTCATAGAAGTTGTAGATCTCCAAGTTCTCTTTCTAAGCATACTTAAATGACCTCAATCCAAGTCCTACAAAAAAAAGTTATGCCTCTTGCCACAAAGTATATCCAAGTGCATCCACATTTTACAGATTCTAACTCTTTACTTACTACATTCACTACCTTAAGCTAGTCTATCATTTCTAATTTAATTTCTCCTCATTTTCCCATTATTCTAACTCCATTTCAACTCAATATCATCCATAAAAAAATTCTAGTCCAAATTGATCATGAACATTAATAACAGAACATACATATATATACACATTCATCATCAACTTCCTACACATATTCAACTTCATTTTTACTTTCATTTCACTTCTAAATATCACCTTAATTCTGCCTATTTCAAGATACCACATTAGTCCCTTTCTTTAGCTCTAGAATCATTTTATTTCATCACAAAAATACTGAAAGAGATTCACATTAATTCATGAAGAAACAAAACAAAAACCCATTAGGTATCCAATTTTTCTGCACTTTTTCCTAGACCCAATACTCAAATTCAGGTCAAATTTCGAAACTCTTAAAGATAGAATTTAAATTCAATGTCTTCATGAAAAATGTATCAATATGTCACTAATTTAATCCAAATCAATAATCACCTCATTTGGATATCTGCAGAATAAGTTATGGCTAAATTACATATGCATAATCAATGGAAAATGTTACAGCTATCATTTTCCCAGCACCCTTTAAACACCATTTACTCAATTTAATCCAGCATTATATCATTTCATAATTTATTATCCATCAAAACACAAAATCAAGACATGAATCTAACCACATTTCTCATCCACATTTTTGCGTATACTCATCCTCAATTTATGAACATTTAACCTCTAATTATCAGCAAATCATGTTTCATTAATCGAATCAAGAAGATTGATGCTTATACTTGATTCACCCAAAGCTTGCTCAATCACCAGAAACCCTAGCTCTCCAATATATACGATCATTAAAAATGAAGGTGGAGTAGGTTAGGTTTTCGAGTGGTAAAATAAAGAAGGTAACAAAAATGGAAGTAGCAAGTGAAGGGTAAGAGCAAGGTTCAAAATAAATACTTGGGAGAAGAGAGTGTCGTAGATGGAGAAGAGAGAAAATGAAGAAAAATGAAGGAGATGAAGATCAGAGAAGCATATGTCGTGTTTATCAAGTGAAAGACTCAAAAATTGTCTTTCACTTAATAAATATGTGACTTAAACATATAGTGTGTGTCACTTGCCACATGTCACTCTCTCAAGGTCTCTTCTTAGTCTTTGATTAACTAGTCCATTTGTCTCCAATTTATAGGCCAATTGTCTCTCAATTTTCAATGACATACGTGATTGAATCTTATTGTCACATATTAAAATTTCTACTGCCAGTTGACATTTATTTCTACCACTATTTGTCAATTATTATGCTACTTGGCATTTTTTTCTCGTCCAAAAATATCCTTAAATTTTAGACAATTTTCAAATTTTCACCAAAAATTTTGAATCAATAATTATACTCTCCAAATCAATTCTTAACATATACAATTCACAATTCTATATATAATTATATTTATAGATTAATTATACCCAAAAAATGTCAATGAATGCATGTACATTCATTTTAGTGTGCAAAAATCAATATTCACATGTGTGTATGCTAACATTATGCATGAGCATGAAATGCATTTTTCTAAACTCTTATTGTTATTTCTCAATTATAGAAATATAAGGTCCCACCACCTTAGTATGGGAATGGGATGTCACAATATCAATACTTTATTTGTAACCTTAGTGGAGTGGATTCTTGACCATCCTGCTTCCTTTGGCTTACATACCTTTAACCATTTAACAATGGGAAAAACTTTAATATCAAGTGAATGACCCCATAAGAAGTTCCTTATAATCCTTTTAATAGTTTTAATAAAACCTTTGATAGGAAAAAGTGAGAACTCCAATATATATGTAGAGAATTTAGTACAAATTTTATCAGTTGAAGCTTACCTCTATAAGAAAGATCCTTATTCACCCAATCCTAGTCTTTTTGAATTTTCTCCACTAAGGGCATACTTTCTCTAAAGCACAATCTTCTAGTCGTTATAGGTAATCCCAAATAAATGAATGAAGGGAACTTCCTATTCATTCCTATCAATCTTAATATGTTAGGTCGATTGAGCTAGCAATTTTCAACAAGAGAAGGTGACTTTTGTTGAGGTTAACTGTCATGCCTGACAAGGTTTTAAAATAAGTAATAGTATTCTTCAACAATTCAACTGATTTTAGGTTAGTTCTATAAAATATAACAACATCTTCAGTAAAAAAATTTATAATAGAGGTTTTCTTACATTTTGAGTGGTATCTAAAGATAAATTCTTTGCCCACTTTATCTTTCAACATTAAAATTAAAGCCTTTATGTACAAAATGAAGAGGTAAGAAGAGAATGGGTCTCCATGCCTCAATTGTCTAGACCTTTTGAAGGACAGTGAAGGTGAACCATTAATTGGGATACTGAATGAAGTAGAAGATATACACTCCTTGACCCACTAAATAAAGATCCTAAGGAATCCATAGACACCATCAGTAGAATGAATTCCCACCAAACATTGTCAAAAGCCTTCTCAAAATTGATCTTTATTATATAATTTGGAGAGGAATTTCTTCTAGTATAACTTTTAAGTAGTTCTTGAATAATTAGGATAATGTCATTAATAAATATGTTCTTTAGAAATGCTTCTTAGCTATCACCAATTAGAGATTGAAGGACACTCTCCATTCTATTTGATAGGATCTTAGTAATAACCTTGAAGATAAAAATTAAAGCATAAAACAGGTATAATTTACCAAAATTTAAAGGTTTTATAACTTTAGGAAACAAGCATATAAAAGTTTTATTTATCTCCTTAAGCAAAACTCCTTTAATGAAGAATTCATGAAATGCATCCTTGACTAGTTATCTATTTCAACCCATAACTTTCGATATAAGTAAATATTCAACCTATCAAAGCCCAAAGCCTCCATCCAATTCAGCTGATAGACAGTTGCCCATATCTCTCTATCTCTTATAGGCTTTAGAAGTTCTTGAAATTCCACTACAATAACCCTTTTAGTAATGAAGTTCTTTAATTCATCAAATTTTGAGGATCCATTTTAGTTAGAGCCCATCCAAGCTTAAAAGTAGTTAACTACCCTCCTATGAGATGTCTTTTTGTATAATGAGTATCCTACCATCCTGAGCTTGAATAAAAGAGATCTAATTTTTATTTTTTCCCTTGTAATTAGAGAATTAAAGAAGAATTTTGAACACTTATCTCCATTCGTAAGCCAACTTATCCTAGCTCTTTGTTTGATTAAGGAATTATGATCCTTAATTATTTAGAAATAACACTTTAAGTTTTACTTCTCTTTATAGGTTATCATGAGAGGAGATGTTGCGTATTTGTCAGTATCCTTTTAACCTCTTTAATAGCTGCTTTGGTGGAGACTTCTCTTCTAGCATTAAGCATTTTAAGCTCCCTTTTAATAGCTTTTAACTTCTACAAGCATATGTATTGTTTAGTCCTATTAATAGGAATCTATATCCCTATAACATCATGAAAAGCTTCATCCTCCACCAGAAAGTTATTTTATCTAAATAGAAAGGTTTTAATATTTCTTTGAAACATTCCGTCAACTTTAAATAGAGAATGGTCTGAGAATAGAGGGTCCATTACATTAGCCTTACTTTTAGGGAAGTTAATTAACCACTCAGCATTAACCAAGACCTTATCTAGCCCTTTTTGAATAAAACATCTATCACTCCATTTATCATTCTATGTGAACTTATACCCTTTATTTTTTAGATTAGTGGTTGCCATTTGTTTAACACGGGTTTTAAAGTCCTTTGAATAGTTTTTATGCTACATTTCCCTTATGCCTTTAACCTATAGATTGTTGAATTAAAGTCCCATAAATTATCTAGGACCTTACACAAAGTCCATGCATTCTCTTTAAGTTACTCAACAAAGTGACTCTTTGAAAATCCAGGTTAGATACATACACACATGAGTTCTCAAGTAAAATGTGCAACTTCATATGTATCACTTGATCTGTTGAGCCTGATACCTCCACCTTTACAAAATCTAAGTTATAACATACTATAAGCATGACGTTGATGGTTAGTAACAAAATTCCATTTGGCTTTTAATCTCCCAAGCTTATTCAAGTTCTCTACTTTAATTTTAGTTTCCAGAAGTCCTAACATATATTAGACCTCTATAGATATAAAATTTCATAAAGTAATAAGCTTATTTGCGTTATTAAGTTCACAAACATTCCATAATAGGATCAAATTAAATCTAATTTTTTTCTAGAGCCCTTATTTTTACTACTCATTTGAGTTCTCCTAGTGTTAACACATTGGAATTGCTTATCATTTACTTCATCTTTCTTGGAATTGTTTACATTAGATACAGTGGGGCTAGCTGCTTTATCTTTAATAACTTTTTTATATGCTCCATTATTATCCACTTAACTTTCCATATCCATTACATTTAGATCATACCATTTCCTTGCTAATCCTCACCTCCTACGTAGCCTTACCGTTTTCTTGGTCTTGAAAGCTTGGTTGATCCAACTTTTCAAGCATTTCACTACTAGAGCGAGGTTCTTCTAACTCATAAGTTCATTGTAATCTCCTTTTACAAAATTTTTTATAGTTGGCCACCATATCTTCCCCTAAGATTTGGAAGATGGCTTCCATTGGAATGATACTATGATACTATCTTTAATTAAGTTATTTCCTGTATCTAGCCTCATAATAGGGATGTAATCTAGGAGTTTCTTTCATTTAGTCAACACTTACACAAAAATTGGCATAACAATTTTTCTCTTCCCAGTAATATTCTCATCTATACATATAGGTTGGTCTAAGTAACTTGCAAGCATGCTAAGACCTTTTGTAGTCTAATATTTTAATTGAATACTATGAATGTTAATCCACAAAGGAATATTTTTAACCTTAATCAATTCCAATCTTAATAAGGTTGCCACAGTTAAAAGAAGAGTAGAAGTTGAGAGATATGCCATGGACCCTCTTCCACAACATTCAAAGCTACTAATTTTGAGGTAAAAACAATGATTAAAAAATTAAATCGATTTGTTCATTTCAATCATGAAAATCTTGAATCGTTCAACTTTTTGTTTCAATTTTCAATTTTTGTTCAATTTAATTTAATAACCTAATTGTTTAACACTGATCAGTTTGTTAATTAATCGATCTATTTTTATAAACTAATTAATTTTTACAAACCAAAATAAACTAATTAGTTTTTATTTAACATTCTCCTTTTTTCAATTAAAGTTCAAATTTTTCAATGGATAAGGATATTCTCCTTTAATTTCAAATATTCAAATTTATTAAATATTTAATCGATTTTATGATGGTTTAACATTAGTTAAACCTTTAAATCTTAAAGCTTGATTTTATGATGGCTTAATATCAGTTAAACCTTTAAATCTTAAAGCTCTTGTTTTACCAGTTTAACTTTTGATCTGGTTTTTAAAATATTGGGTAAAATAGAATAAGATCATGTTTTCTTAAAAGAGGAGAACCTCTATTAGACCTTTATTCCTCCAATGATAATGTTCCCATCTCTGTATTATAGGAAAAGTAAGTCTTTAGTCTATATAGATCTCACAAAGGTGACTTCCTAGCTATGGATTTCCTTCAACACTTTAATATTTGGCATTACAACTGCCTTCCCATCCTACTCCTCTAGAGGACTATAATGCTGGGAGAGGTTTGAATGATCCCCCACCACCTGCTTCCAACTCCTTCCCTGGGGTGGGTCAAGATGTCACTTTGCTTGCAATAAAGTTGAAGATGAGGTTGGATCTAGCTGAGAAGTCTATTTTAAGATAGACACAAAATGGGTTGATAATGGTTTTGGCTGAGTAAAGGATAGAGAGGAAGAGAAGGATAAAGGATTAGTAGAAGAGATTTTAAACATTGGTGATGTTATGAAGGTGGAGGATGTTAATGGAAGTAGTAAAGTTTTATAGAGTGGGATAGAAAGGTGAGAGGAGAAGCTTGGAAGGGCAAAGGTGGAAAGGGTTCTAGATTTGCAAATTATATTCGCAGGAAAAAAGGTAAAAATAGCTTTTTTATGAAGAAAGTAGCAAACTTCAATTCCTAAAAAAGGTATTGAAAGTTAGGTAGGTATAGTTGATTAGCTAAAATACCCTTAAGGGAAAGATGAGGAGAGAAGGAAGATAAGGTCGAGAAGAGAGCTTGTAAATTAAGAAAACCAAGATGAGAAAAGAGTGTATGAGGAGAAGGAAACAAGAGAAAACATACAAATTAGATGGATAGAGAATCATAGTGAGTGAACGTGTTTGTAGATGGAGAGAGAAGCTCTTAAAAGACGAAAGATGTCCTGCTTATAAGAAGGTAGCCAATTAGAATAGACATTTCTTTATTAGATAAAAAATTGTCCTTAATGTGTTTTTTTATAGAATAATCATTGGTTCATCTTCTATTGATTAAAGATACTTGGTTAACTCTTCAATGAGGTTAAGATGATCTAGTCTTTTTGTCAATTCATTTAGTAATTAGGTTGTCTTGCTGTATAGTGATAATTGTGGAGCTTTAAAAATAATATGATATTCAAGGACAAGCCTTGAAATTTAGAGTTACATTACTCTATAAGCTAGATTCTCTAAGGAAAAAAAGGGTAAATGCAAATGTAAATAATATTTTGATTCTTTTACAACTTACTTTTTATGCTAAACGAACTTCAAATTTTGATTTAGAAATGGTATTTTTAAAGAAAAAAGTTGTTAAAATTCAATCAACAAATTGATTGGAGTTGGGGTTGTAATTTACAATGATAATTCTAACATGTCATTGGCGACACTTAAAATTTCTTTTTTCTTTCTCAACAATAGAATAAGTGTGAGATATCTTTCAAAAGTTTGAAAGTTACTCTTTTTTTTTTTTACATCTATCGAATGTTTGATTATCTTGGTGATTATTTTAAAGTTACCTCAATCTTAAATATTGCGAGTTTAATTTGTTATTGACTTTATTAAAAGATCATGAATTTACCTCTCTTAGATTTATTCTTAAAGAGGCCAATGGTCTTGTTTATATTAGATCCAAGTTAAATTCTTGGTAATTTGTTGTGGTTTATTATTTCATCTTTTTTCTAAATTAGATTATGAAGATGTACTCCATTCAATACTAAAGCATGTGTTTTTTTTTTAATAATATGAATAATTACATGTTTTAGAGGTTTATATTTCCACTTGCATGTTGTGAATAAGATAATCTGCGTGTTGGTGGGACTTTATTGCATTAAGGGGCAACTAGCAAAATGTGATTTTTACCCTAAGCTAAGGTTCGGAATCATCCAAATTTTGGTTGGCATGGTGGAGCATCTTAGGAAGCGATCTTCTATTCTTACTATTCTACTCCAACTTTGTGCTAAGTCATTACATTCATCCATTTCAATAAATAAATAAGGGTTGAATGGTTAAAATGACCTGGGCTCAAAGTGGCACAAGACAAGGGAACAGAAGATCTGTACCAAGCATCTCCCCATTAGCAACCCCATGTTTTACCATCACGTCGCCATTGATGCCCTCTAAATGGGGGACTGATTCTCTGGCCCTGGTACTTTGGTCCTAACCTGTCCTAACTTAGATCTAGTAGGAATAACTTGAATGACTTAGATCTAGTAGGACAGATTAGGATCAAAGTACCAGTGCCAGAAGATTTCAGGGCCTCTAAATAACCACCAGTGCCTCCTAATATCATATCATGAAACATAAATTGTTCTATTTATGGATACATTAATAATAATCAATTTAAAATAGAAAAATATTGAAGGGTGGAATAATTAGTTATGAATATTATTAATATGAGATCATTTCAACTGAGCATACCTTTCATAGTTAAAGAAACGGATTTGGTCTTTTCTTCTAATTATCATATTGATGTCAGATCAGTTTTTGGTCTCTCAAGGTGTCAGGGCAACGTTAGTTCTTGGTAATTTTATTTCACCAAGAGTGACAGAGATGTTTGATTGATGGCTGCCAATAGGTTCATACAAAGTACGGACCTTCCTAGAAACATCAAGTCAAGTACTATCAATATCTGAATGCCATTTGCAGATTTCTCGACCATGCTCACAATGATTATAATATCTTATCTCAATGTCTAATTAGTGAAATTATCACCCCTTTTTTTTTTTTCTTTTTGTATGCGTCTACTCTGAATGGTTAAGTTGGAAGTAAATTCAATTATACGTTAATCTTTTTTCTTATTTTAACACTAAACTAGCCTCCGACTAACTCAAACATCATCTTATTACTTCTTTTTGATAATGACACATAGTAAACGAGGAGACACACGTCGTTGGGTCGTAGAGTAGAGGGAATCAAAAGGGAGACAAAGTTAGCCTATGCATCACGTCTTACAATGCAGAATGACTTTAAATGCGCAACAAATCTTCAGTTCTGAATATCTGTTCCTAATATATCTCTACCATTATGAGAATATAGGAGAATTGGATAGTGAGAACAGAAGATTTGTTACCTTTAATTGGGTAGCCTCTCCTTCTTGCCCATGTCTTTTTCATTGAATTGAAGTGGACCTCATCCTCCCCTGTTGTTGTTATAGATTTTTAAAAAATATTTTTAGTAAGTTACTTAACAGGATAAAAGGATGGGATTAAACATAGAACAACTCAAAAAAAAAAAAACATTTAAAAGTTTAATTGGTAATAAACTACTATAAAATTAGTATATAATAAATAAAAAGTAAAAATTATAAAAAAAATGAGTAAAATATAGTATAAAATAAAACACTTTATTTAAATAAAAATACATTAATAATGTCTATTAATATGTAATAAAGTAATAATAAATCGAATAATTTAAATCAAGATTGATTCTAATATAAATTTTAAAATTATTATTATTATTATATTTTTATATTATCATTTTTTAAAAGACTCATAAAAGTTGAAGTATATTTAAAGAAAGTCAATTGAAAGGACTCTTTATTTAAACTTTTTTTTAATATCCTTTAAACATACTTTTTTATATTTTAAATATGGATTAATTGTTTAAAAAAACCTAAACTTTTGCCAAATTTTAAATTATAGCCCGAACTTTAAAAAGTATTAATAAAATGCTCAAACTTTCAATTTTTTCAATTCTAGGCCAAACTTCAAAAAGTGATAATAAAATGTTCAAACTTTCAATTTTCTTCAATTCTAACCAAACGTTATACGTTGTTCTTCCGATATTCTCAGCCATTTGTTTTTTGTTTGTTCTTCTAACACCCTAAATTATTCTCGCATTTCAGCGTACTACATTAGTAAGATCATCGGGATTGCGGAATCTGATTTGGATCATTTTTAAAGTTAATGGAAACACTAATGTGGGGTTAAAACTGAAAAAAATTGAAAGTTTGAATATTTTATTGCTACTTTTAAAATCTTGCGTTAGAATTTAAAAAAGTTGAAAGTTTGAGTATTTTATTGCTACTTTTTAAAGTTTGAGTTATAATTAAAAAATAACAAAAGTTTGAGTTTTCTATGTAATTAACCCTTTAAATATTATATTTTAACTCATTCTTAAATTATCTTAAGCAAAATTACTCATATATACTAATTAATAATTCAATTTATTAAACACATTCATGATAAAAATAATAATTGGTTTTTGACAATAATAATTTAAAAAATTTCAATTAAAGTATAGAGATAAATAAAAAACCTAAATTTTGATAAATATAATTTATTAGTGAGATTAAATAAATAAAAAAGTAATTTATTTTAAATAATAATAATTTAAAATAAAATATTTATTTAAAACATAAATTATGTGAAAGAATTGAAAAGAAAAAGTTGATAAGTGAAAAATTTTCTCAACTTTCGTACAACTACTTCAATTTGCATTAACGAAAGGTTCTCTCAAAAGGTGCACGGGCTGGTGTGCAAAACTTGCTGCTGGCCTTACATTGACGGATTCTCAGAGTGTAATGCCAAGTTTTCTAAGAAAATTGAACGGTTTTTTTCTTATAAAGGTCATGTTTAAAATTAGGTTGATTTATATTTATTTCAGTTAAATTAACGGGTCAGATTCGATTTTAAAAATATTGAAGTTCACTATCACAGAATAATTGGTAGGATTTGATTTTCAGTGAATCATAAAGTAGAAATATTTAATTTAATTATAGATGACAATAGGTAGCCTATGAATTTAGATTTGCAGGCCATGAAGATGAAGGAAAAAAAGGAAAGGAAAAAATTGAGAAAATATTTATATTTTATGTACAAAATTAATTTATTGGAAAAACATGCACGAACATGTTTTTTTGTTCTTTAATGGTAAGACCAATTCACCAATAATTTCGATTAATTAAACTTGAGAACCAGTTAAATATAAGAAGTTTATGCAACGCTTACAGGACTAAAATGAATAAATTTAGTGGTCATTTCATTTCATTTCACTTTTATTTTTCTTATTTTTTGTTTAAAATTTTAAAATTGTAATATCAATGTAATTATATTTTATGATTAAATTTCCATTAATT
>JAOQMP010000208.1:23889006-23916390 GCA_027563575.1 Erythroxylum pedicellare | reverse complement strand
AAAAAACCTCCTTACTCATCATACATGTTTATATTGTGTACATTGAGGACAACATACAACTTTAAATGTAGGGATGAATTTAATGAATTTTAACGATTTTCTTTGAGCTTATTATAATCTTAATTATAATATTTTATGAACTAATATCTTGAATTGGTTGAGATCTGTCCACGAGTACTATATGTTATTATTGAATATTGATTTGAATTGGCATGCAAAAAGATGATGATTAGAAAAAAATTAGTTTTCTAAGTTATATTTTTCGTAATCATTGAAATATGCAAGTTGAATGAAATTGCATATTATTTACACATATATATACCCAAAAAAAATTTCATGAGTTTTTGAGCCAAAATTTTTAGTTCCTTTTATTCTTTCATATGTGTGATGTCATGTATAGTAGGATAATTCTATAACTTACTTTTATTATACATATTGAGACCATATTTGTTGAATTAGAAGCATTGGCATGATAAAGGCATTTAGATTTACCAACTTGCTTTAACCTATTTTTTTGATTATTACTATACCCTCAAATTGACCTTTAGAAATAACTACGTTGAGATTTAGCCTTTTTTATTGATTAAACCCAAATTATAAAGCTTTACCCTAATTTTCTTTGAAGACCTATTTATTATTTTAAACCTTGTAGGCTATTTACATTATTTACTTATTGAGACTTGAAACTTGTGAAAGGTCCAATATTTCTTGAATTGTGGTACTAAATGTTTATTGTGAAAAAAAGGGAAAAAAAGAAAAGGAGAAAAAAGAGGAGAAAAAAGAAAAAATAGAGTTGTGTTAAAAGGATTTACATGTTTTTGTAGCCAAGTTTTGTAATGTTTCGTTGAGTAAATTTCCTTCACTTAAAGTCCTTTTATTACCTTATTCATATCGTACTTAAACTTCGTTACAACCTATACAAAGACCTTTTGATTTTTGTTTCTAGTTTGTACATAAGTGGTGAAGATGTGATTTTATTGCAAGCCTATGGTAAGAATTTTAATATGCATTTATTGAGAGTTTTAATGCTTTTCACCCTAAAAACTTGAGTGCATTGAGTGAAATCTTAGTGAGGGTGTAAAGATATATGTTTTTTATTTCAATTTGATTATTGATGTGATTACTATTAATATTACTTAAGAAGTTAATTTCATGATAACTTGAATCTAATTGTATGTTAATTTGACTTAATATAATAAGATGATATATAGTACGAATGAACATATTGAAATTGATGATGGATTGATGTTGTCAAATTTATAATTTTGATTATGGTTTGCATGAGGACAAGCAAAAACTTAAGTGTGGGGATGTTTGATAGATGAATATTTGACTATATTTTACTAACCATATTTGATGTATTTTGCTTGATATTTTATACTTTTATCATATATTTGGTACTTAATTTGCTCTAAGTATGTTTACAGAGTATAATTACCTTCACGGTCACAGACTTATAGGAGAAGAATTTGGATGCAAATGTGGCATAAAATAGAGACTCAACAATCTAGAAGGAGTGCATGGCCGTGCATTTTAGCACATTCATGCATTTTTGTGATACACAGTAAATTCTATGCACGACCATGCATAAGCCAAAAACCTAGAATTTAATACAAAATTGACGTTTCGGGGAGATTTAAAATTATGATTCCATTTTTTTATACGTATTTCTGTTTATGTATGTTTGATTTCATATTTGATCATGTGTAACTAAACGTCCAATTAGTATTTAGGTTAGATGAACCTTATGTTAATACTTTGATGCTATTTGATTCCTTTATTAATATAATTGGTTTCATTGATTATTGTGATTTGATTACGTGTTTTATTGATAATCTGATTTCATACGTAGAGATTGAGAAATCCTAGTGTGAATAAATCTACCATAATTAAAAGGAGTTGATTACAACCCTAGAGATAGGATGACATAAATCCTTTGGATTAAGGTTAAACCTAATAGAGGGACTCATAAATTGGCAATGCAATCCTATAAAATATAACCTGAGTAATTCGATTAAAGAACTTAGGATTAGTTGTTAGTAGACTCAAGATTAGCTATTAGCATACCATAGGAGTCTCCACAGTCTAGTTAATCAATGAACAATTGCTTGATAAAAGATCAATTTGTTAAGTTCGAGCCTAAATAATAATTTTTGATAACGATATTTTTTTAATCTTTTAGTTTTTATTTTCTTTTATTAAAAATCTAAAATCAATCCTTAGGCTAGATAATAAGGGAAGAGTAAGTACTAGTATTCATAGTCTTTATAGGATCGACCCCTAGTTGCCAGTACTAGCTACAGCTACATCGTGCACTTGTGATATTACAATATTGACTAACACAAAATAGGTCAATTAATTTATATAAATGATTCCTTAAGAAAATTCGAGGCTTAAGAACATTTTGTTTAAGAAATTCAAAGTTTGTTTTTGTAACTACCATATATATCATATATGTGCTTCTTAAAAAATAAAATTCATAAAACTAATATATTGGAAATGTTATTACCTTATTCATAATATGTTATGAGTTATGGCTATAATATGTCTAAATAAATTTTACTGATACAGAGTAAACATATTAAAAATTCAAATGAATATAGAAGAAACATGAAAAAAGTTATCTATAGGCGCATTAATGGTATAAATCAATTACTTATATCTTATGCTTTTCTTTGGCAATGAACAATTGGACATTACAAAATAAGTTTATTTTATAAATTAAAAAAATCATTATTATCTCGTAATTATAATCTATATGGAAGCAATCATGTATTATAATTTATTCCACTAGGATCTCAAATAATCAGATATCGTTAAATTTCTAAATTCTAGAATGATAAAATTATCTCAAATCTGAATTAATAATTTATTCAAGAATGATAAAATTATCTCAAATTTTAGCCAACAATTTATTTCATAATCATAAAAAATTTTACAAATCCAAAATCCAAACTATAATCTAGATCCTATTTTTGTTGCTCATAATCATAAAAATCATTAAAATCCATATTTCAAGCTATATTTTAAAACATATTTTTGTTACTCTAGAGAAAGATTAAAGGACTATTAATTGGTAATTACCAAAACTCTAAAATGCAAAATCTGTCACTTAATGACTTAAACAAAACTAAAGCCCAGCACGATTGAAGCCAAGCCGAACAACGCAATCCATAGTCTGAGTCTAGACAAATTAAAAGTATAAAAACACAAGTTAAGACTAAAAGGTAACATAAATCTTCATATATAATTATTCAAGGCTAAAGTGAATTAGGTTAGGAAACAACTAATGGTGACATTAAGTGTTAACGATGCGATAACGAGTGGCATAACATAATAGTAGATCTGGCAATTAAGGATGTAGGGGAGGGTAGATTAGAGGAGTTAGAGGTTTGACCATTGTAAAATTGAAATGCCATTGATGGTGGAGAGTTTAGAGATGTTGGTGACTGGTGGTTAGGTTTTCTCTCTTTTGTAGTGGCTAGTAATTTTCTTCTTTCCCCAGTGATGATATGTCTTCTCTCCTTCGTGGTGGTTGGATTTGTCTTGAGTGTAAGAGGGTGAGGAATGAATCTAGGGTTAGTAAGAATAAGTTTTTTGTTTCAATTTTCTCTTTTAGTTTTTTAATTTATTACTTTTCCCTAATAAATACTAGTATTTCAGGTACTGGCTGGTACCTAGTGAAAATGTTGGCACCTATAGATATATATAATTAGTACAATGCTAAAAGTTTGAGTTTTTTTGGACGATATGAAATGATGATTATAAGCTTAGTTTGAATGTGGGTTCTTTGTCATTTTTAGGGACCATTAATTGAAGCAACATTTGTGATTAAAATTAGATTGGCAGAACTCAAATTTTTTGAAAAATTGAATATTTTATAAATGAAAGCTATGGTAAAACTAGAAGAACATGAAATAGTAAGAAACTAAAGTTTCTTTTGTTTGAAAAGCTAAACATTAATTACTACTACTCCTGATACTATAACCCTATTCCATAACTTGTATAATAGTTTTATCTTACATAAAGTTTATAACATTGTTCCTTTCTAATGTTAAGATTCTATAATTAATCTAATCTTTCAGAAAGTTGTTATATTTTTACTAAAGGTTTTTACTCTTCATTTTGCAATAATTGTTTCCTTTTTTATTGTCTCCAATGAGCTTTCTTTATCTTTGAAACATATTGAAATCTTTTCCTTCCATATCTTTTGTATACTTTTCACTAGGCTTTTCACATAGACTGCAAAATTCCCATTAGTAATACTCCTATAATTTTGTAGGTACTGAATAAGATCAACAAAGTTTTTTATTGGACACTACCATTGATAAAGTTTTTTAATTACATTCTATAGTTTAAATGAAAATCTACATTAGAAAACGAGATGAGCTAGGGACTTTGCATTCTCTTTGTATAAGGGTAAGTTCCTGATAGGTGTAGATATGTTACCTTATCCTTTATTACTAGCCTAACCTTAATTGCCAACCACATTAGGAAGGAGGTTTTTGAGATAAGATTTTCATTTCATACTATTTTCATCTACTTCACTTTTTTGCTTACTAATTTATTTCTTGGACAATTGGTTTCTAAACTTTCCATCTAATTGGCTAATCCATTGATAAGAATCTTCTTTTTATGAGCTTATCATATGGTTAGGAGTTATATGTTCTATGTCCATCAGGTAATTGGCCCACTAATTCCTATTGATCCATTTGCACACCTTAGGAATCCTTGTTATGCTTTTGATATAGGGCTAATCTTTACTCTATAGATCTTATAGGCAAGTGCACCGATCGAACTATAATACAGTTTCAATGAATATCGACTGTTAATCTCACAAAGACTATAAGTATTAGTGATAACATCTTTTCTATTTTCTAATTAAGAAATAAGATGGTGATCTGATTAAAAATAAAATAAACTGAAATTTAACAAGAAGAATAAACCTGAATATGGATAACATTACGATTAATCAAAATATTAAGTAACTAGTACCTAGGTAATGAATCCCTCTAAGATTTCTAAATTATTAATGCTTTATCATACATTTTAATTATTGATAATGGGACTGTAAAAATTCCTATATTATGTTAATATTTTCTCAAGTCTATTAACAACTAATATTGATTAACTAAAACCTCTTTCTAGTTAAAAACATTAAGATTACATTACTCAATTTGTGAATTTCATTATTAAGTTTGACTCTAATATAGAGGATTTATGTCGACCAATCTTTAGGTTTCCATGTAACTTGTAACAATTATGGTAGGTCTATTCATATAAAAGAATTCTCAATCTCATTTATATGGAAAATCAAACATTAAACTAATATCCTGAATATACTAATTCAAGACTTAAAACATATATTTGATTTGTAATGAATTAATCAATCAAATTGCATTAAATAAAAGGTCAAATCACACTATCAATCCTAACTTAGTGTAGTTCCTACCTGGAAACTAAACAAACTTAGTTCATAAACATAAACATAAAAAGCAAAACAAAAATTAAAAGTTTAAAAGAATAATTAAAAGAAAAGAATCCATAATATATATATATATATATATATATATCCCTTTTTCTCTAATATAATCCTATTAAAACTTTAATAAAAAGTTTTTATCTTTCAGATCTCTAAAGTAATCTTTGTGTTTTTTACCGTCCTAGGTTCATAATTGTGTCTCAAATTCTAAATTTTTCTCCAACTCTGAGTCTAACTTCTACCCCTATCTTTGGCTCTAACTGTTACTCTCATGTGTACTCTTTATAATTGCCTTTTATAGTGTGAAATTGGGGTTTCTAGAATATACATGATCAATCACATGATCGTGTGAGTGACCATATACCTTAAAAACACTGCAAAATAGTGCATTTACACAATCGCAAGAGCTTACACATGTATGGGACACAACCGTGAACATTACTTACATGGGCTTGTATCTTTATATGGATAAAACAAAATCTTTAAAATGTTTACAATTTCACAATAACTTACATGGTTCTTTATACATCTTTGTATGTTGCTCATACGGGCTTATATCTTTAAAATAGGTTTAATTCTTCTATTTTCTACCCTGATTTCTCCTGACATTAAGTATTAAAAAACAACATAAAACTCTCAAATAACCAGTAAAAGAAACTTAATATGAGAATAAAAACATAGTCCATTAAACATTTATCAAATGTCCCCATACTTAAGCTTTTGCATTTCCTGAAGCAAATTATAATCCAAATCATTAAACTTAAAAACATCCACCCCTTGTCAACTGCAACCTACCCATCTACTCCCTATAATATCATATCATATCAATCAATTCAATATACAATTAGACTCAAGTTGTCCTAAAATTTACTTTCATAAGTCAGTGTCAATAGGAATCACATTGTTAACATTTCTGAAATCAAAAGCACAAATTCCACACTCTTACAAAGGATTCACTTAATGCACTCAAAGTTTTTAGGGTAGAAAATTTAATATAGTCAAATCACTACATAGGGAGATTCTTAACCACAAGCTTGCAATAAAATCAAGTCTCCATCATTAATAAGGAAACTAGTTACAAATATCAACAAATCTTTTTACAATGGTGTAATAAGGCCTAGGTAAAGGCATGGTAGGGATAGTTAAAAGAGTAATAATATTGAAAGAAATTTACATAAACAAGAATACATAATTTAATAGCATAGGTCCTCTAAATAATAATTTCATTTACATAAAAATAATTTTTCTCACTCTCTAACAAATATCACAATTTTCTCTTTTTTTAATATGCTCGGAATACATAATTTTCAACTTTTAAACTTCTTCATGTAACCTTGGAGAGAATATAAAAATATAACAATGAAGTACTTTAGAAGAAAAAAAATTGAACAATTACCATATACTGCATATTATACCTTCTTTTTAATTCTTCAATATAATCCAAATTTTAAGAAATCAAGTAAATGTAAATCCCTTAAGGTTCAACAATAATTAAAAGATTTTTAAGAAAAATGGGATCAAGGCTATTAATATGGATATAATCAATCAAAGAAAGGCTAAGTCTCAAAATTGGTTAATCCTAAGGGATAAAAATAGGTTGGATAATAAAAAAATATGTTAAAAAAAGGTTGAATCTAAGTACCTTTATCATTTTAATGCCTCCGGTTTAAAAATGTGGTCTTAACATGAATAATAAAATCAAGTTATAAAATCATCGAACTATGCATAAGACAAGCACACAAAGAATAATAAAGCATAAAATAATGATATATTTCTTTTAGACCCAAAAGCTCACAATCAGATGTCATATATGTAAATAATATCTTAATGACTACTAAAAATATACCTTATAAAAGCAAGTATCTTCCAAATTTCATCCTTCATATTAATTCAATCCAATAATCAATAATAACCTAAAGTGTTCTGGATATAATTTAACTAAATCAAGATGTCGATTAATAAGACTCTATATTAAAGATTATAACAAGTTTAAGAAATTTGAAAATTTTCTTTGAAAATTTCCGTTAATCTCTTCCCCATACTTAAAATTGTACATTGTCCCCATTAGACACAATAGAAGCATAGAAAAATATAATATTAATGAAAATATAAAAGTGAAAAAGCAATATTTTGGTATTTTCCTGAATAATAAAAATTACAAATTCTAAATTCAATGAATATTTCATCCAATATTATGTAAAATCATTGTCACAAAAAAGAAACGAAAGGGCATGAAAAGGAAAAAAGGAAATAAAAAAATAAATAACAATACAACTAAAATAAAAATGAAATTTCAATAATTAAGTTTAGTAAGGTTAGGCCCTTGCTAATTGATAGATGCATATCTAACTATATTTATACACCCATATTGATGTATTTTGCTTGATATTTTGTAGTTTTATTGCATATTTGGCACTTAATTTTCTCCAAATGCATTTATAGGTAATAATTACTTTTATGGACTAAAAGGAGAATAATTAGGATAAAAACACGATATAAAACAAATATTTGAAGCAAATTAGAGATACACGATCGTGCCTGAGCCCACGTAAGTCTTATAACCTATGCATATATGTGAATTCTGGAGATTTTGGAATATACAGGACCTTGTACACACTCGTGTATTTGACTATGTATCTTCCAAAATCGTAAAATTTACTATACAAAGATGTGAGTGGAAGCCAATTAAGGGAGCAAGCTTTCTGAGTTGATTCCAGACATGAAGAACATTTAGAAGGGATAATATTGATCTAGAGACATAGAAAGTGCGAAGAAATCATCAAAAGATCTAACAAATTACGACATCAAATCTCAAACTAGCAATAACATTTGATAGAAAAGAACAGAGATTAGAATTATGAAATCTTTGTTTTCTATTTGTTTTTCTTCTAGTTTATCTTTGATTTCGTTCTCTATTTTATGTAACTAAACACCTTTTGTTGTCTAGGTGTGATGAACCCTAGTTTGTGTTATGATATGTTTTGATTCTTTTATTTAATGCAATTATTTTGATTAATCTATATTGATTTAATTATGTGTTTTACATATGTTCTAATATATCTAAAATATTAGAATATAATCTGATTTCATAGCATAGAGATTGAGAAATCTTATTTATGAATAGATCTACCATAATTGAAAGGAATCAATTGCAAACATAGAGACAAGTCGACATAAATTCTCTCGATTATGGTCAAACCTAATAGCAAAATTCACAAATTGATAAAGTAATCCTAGAAACTTTAACTTAAATAATTTCGGTTAATAAACCTATAAATTAGTTGTTAGTAGTCTCAAGAGAGTTATTAGCATAAGATATGAATTTTCACAGTAAGTATTGGATTAAAGGCATTAAAAGCCTTGGAAAATGCAAAAGAAAAGCTAATGTGAATAGTAAGGGAAGTAACCATGTGAGAAGTTTAATGGCTGAATCCTATAGCTTAGAGGTAGTGATATTGTGTTTTATACACTTAAGTGATGGTGTATAAATATGAGACATATGTTTGAGTAGTAAATACATTGTATATTTTTATATATAAAAGCTCGAGAGCTGTGAATTAATAAGCTCCTACTAAGGATTGTTGAAGTCAAAGGAATATACACCTTATTTTGAGGTGAGTTGGGAAAACTATATCTCTCAAATGGGATTAAGACATCCGAAGATATACATGTTGATTTGTATGTGAATTTTGAACCTAGGTAATGCATAATAGAGTTGAATCTCAAATAGATGTTAGTATACTTATGTATTTAAGAAGCGACATTGTTTTGAATAACACTTTGCACTTGGAGTGCAAAAGATGACTTTTATTGCATAAAATAATGTTTTGGAACTTTCATATGTATAATCGAGTCATGTATGTTGTGTGTATACGTTCTCTTTTGGCTTAGATCCATGACAAGGTTCCATTTTATCAGTTGGACCAATAAATAAAGGTATGGTGCCTAACTTGATTTTTGTACTTAATATTTTTATATGATTTTTGTGACTGGTGAGGTAACGATTGGCCAATCATATTCTAGGCACAACAGATTAAGCAACTCCTTTACCCTTGATACTGGTACATAAAAGTCGAGTCCCCATATCAACACCTTTTTATGGGACTTGTGAGTGCACACTTAGAGGTCTGGTCATCGATGAGTTCATCACCTAGGGTCTTGACGCTCTTATCTACTGTAGTTCGGACTCACCAACACCGAGAATCGATGGTTGTGCACACTAGATTGACTAACTAGTGGTGATACACATAATTCTTCTGGCCTATTCTAAGATTTTGGCTTCCTGAAGAGAATTGATTTATACATATAATTCTTTTCTATTTTTGTGTATTAGAAATGGAACCTATGTTCACTGGATGAGTAATTAATAGGCTAGGCCTATGTGGCTCCTAATCAGTATATGTTGAGTTATAGGCTAGGCCTATGTATTTCTATGTCATGTATGTTCACTTCATAGGTGGTTATGTGTATGGTAGATGCATGAAAAACCTGTCCTTAGGTTATCTAGGCCGTCTTGGTATGTATTGGGTTCGCGATATATGATTTTCCTGCTCATTGAGTTCATAGTGTACTCAACCCCTCAGCTTTTCAACCATGTAGTTTAATTTGGTGAGCTTGAAGCTCTGAGTGGATTATGCAGTCTTTTGACATTTTCAGGGCATTACCGTATGTGGGTAGTCTCTGTTTTGTACTTTTATTGTATAGTGGCTCATGAATTATTTTCATTAGGTTGGCTATGCTGATATGCTTTATGATTTTATAAATTAACTATTGATTGTCTTGTAGTTTGTAAAAGACCTTATATATGAACCTTTGGTACTGTTATTGAGATTGTTTTTAAGTGGACTTGAAAGTCCAGAAGTTGTGGTAGAATTTTAATGTGAATATAGAAGTATGTTTAAAACTGATTTATAGGTGTTTTGATTAAGTTTTGGGACTTTTAAAATACAACTGTTGTGTAGTCTAAATGTTTTCAAAAGATATTCAGTTAGCCTTACATAGTCGAATTAAGGGTATCGTGAGTGTCCTTAGTTCGGGTCTAAGGTGGTTGTCATATGCTTAATGTGATATCAGGACGTGATAATTAAATTGGTATTAGAGCCTGGCTTTTACATTTTCAAAAGAGTTATTTCTATTTTCAAAATGTTCATGAGCCTTAGGAGTCAAGTCTTTGTGTCAAAAGTCTTTGGTCGAGAAGTTGAGTCTCAAATCGTTAAGTTGACATGCTTAACGGTTGGATGATTTCGACCTCAATGAGAGTATTTGTCGACATTCCTTGGGATGTTTAGGATATCGGATAAGCTATGCTTAATTCGATCTATTATTAAAAATGTCTTTTTATTTGATTTTATAGTGATAGTATGGTTGGAAGAGGAAGGGGAAGTCGTTGTAAGGTTGGACCTTTGCGACTTGAGCCAGAGGAATATAACACTGAAGCAGACATAGAACTAGCGGTTGCTAGCTCTTTAGCTCTTAGACAGCCTCACACTGTAACACCACCAGCGGTAGCGTAGCCGAATTTACCACCGGTGCTGAGGGAGGCTCTATAGTAGGTGATGACATGATGGGCACAGTATACTGCATAGCAGCAACCTAGGGCTAAAGTGCTATAGATACCACCACATGTACCGCCACTATAGTAGCAGTAGTGGTACCTAGTGCTGCATTAGGGCAACATCCGATGGTTGAAATCTAGGGGTACATTAAGCAGGTAAGGAATCTCGGGTGTGGTACTTTTGATAGGCACAGTGATGTTATCGAGGCCAAAACTTGGATGAGATGGATTATAGAGACATTTCACGATATGAGGCTATCTGATGAGATGAAGCTAAGGGTAGTTGTCCGATTGCTAGAGTGTGATGCTAGAGTCTGGTGGGAAAATATCCGGGGACATTATCCTAATTAGATTACCTGGATGTATTTTATTAACGAATTCAACAAACAACATTATACCAAATTTGATAAAGATTAGAAGAAGGCTGCCTTCTTTACACTGATATAGGGGAAGAGGTCGGTGCATGAATTTTAGACAGAGTTGAGAGAGCTTGCCACCTATATCCCTGAATACGTGGCAGATGAAGAGAATATGTGTGTTCGATTTGAGACTGGACTGCATTTGGCGATCTAGGAGAGGATGACAATTACCCCTACTACCGTATTCAAGGAGATGGTACAGTCGGCTAAGAGAGTCGAAAGGTTAGAGAAAGAGTGCAGAAGAAAGTGGGAGGAAATGAACCAGAAAAGGAAGGACAAGGTTCCTTTGTAGTATTGGAGGTGTTGTAGTATCAGCTATCAATTTACGGTCACCACAACCAAGAGGTCAGAGTACTGCCGCTACTACCAGTTCTGCTTGTTGAGCTCGACCATATCGATCCAAATAGTGTAGAAACTGCAGAAAGGTACATTTAGGGAAGTGTATAGAGCCGAGAAAGTGTTTTCATTTTGGAGAGATAGGGTATATGAGGAGAGATTGTCCACAACTGGCTTGGACTTTAACTTGAGAAGGAGATAGCTTGGTGCAACCAGTGAGACACAGAGGGGAGACTGCTAGGGTAGGTGCTCAGTCTTCTGAATTCACACAGAGGACTGTTATGGGCAGTAGTACACCTCAAATAGATCAGTAATGTCCTACTTCGCGAGCTTAAGCACAAGTTTATACAATGATGGAGGAGGACGATCGAGCCAATCCAGACACGATTATAGGTATTTTTTAGATGAACATTTTTTTATTGTTGTATTTCTATATTGTGATGCATGTTTTGCGTAGTACTGGTAAACTCTTAAATAGTATAAGTGCTAACCTATAGTGTTATAAGGTGTTATGTGTGTTTTTAGTAGAGACGCTAAAGTTTTGATCGACACTGGTGTGCAAAGGTCTTTTAATAGTGTGACCTTCGTCGAGAACATTAGTCATCCCCTGGAGCTATTAGATCCCCCCTCTTATTGTAGTCACTCCTCTTAGAGAGCAAATGTCTTATGATGAAGTATATATGACATGTGAGATAAAGATCAGTGATGCTGTGTTAAAGGCAGATCTTATTCCCCTTGATCTCCAATATTTTGAGGAGATATTGGGGATTGATTGTTTAGAGCAGTATCGCACTAGGGTTGATTGTTTTAAGAAAGAGGTGGAGTTTAACCCTTAGGTTGGAGTCCCAATTAAATTTACTAGTGATCGATGAATATTTCTGAGTTGTTTGATATCAGTGATTAAGGCTAAGAGGTTGATTTGTCAGGGATGCTAGGCATACCTCGCACATGTGATTGACACTTCGGCACAGAGGGTTGAGATGTCCTTATTGTGTGCGAGTTCCCCGATGTCTTTTTAAAGGAGTTGCCTAGATTGCCACCTGATCAGGAGTATGATTTTACTATTGCCTTTGTCCCGAGGATAACACCAATATCTATACCACAGTATCATATGGCACCAGCACAATTGTTTTGGCCTATTTTGAGATTTTGTCTCCCTGACGAGATTTGATTTATACATATGATGCTTTTCTATTTCTGTGTACTAGAAATGGAACCTATATTCACTGGATGAGTGATTAATATACTAGTCCTATGTGGTTCCTAACCAGTATATGTTGAGCTATAGGCTAGCCTTTGTGTTTCTATATCATGTATATTCACTTCATAGGTGGTTATATGCATGCTAGATGCGTGAAAAACCCGTCTTTAGGTTATTTAAATCATTTTGGTGTGTATCCAGTTCTATTTGTGATATATGTTTTTCCTACTCACTGAGTACATAGTGTACTCACCCCCTCCACTTTCCAACCACTCATGCTAATTTGGTGAGCTTGAAACTCTGAGTGGATCATACAGTCTTTTGACATTTTTAGGACATTATTGTACGTGGATAGTCTCTATTTTGTAATTTTGTTGTATAGTGGCTCATGAACTGTTTTAATTACGTTGGTTATATTGGTATGCTTTATTATTTTAGAAATTAACTCTTAACTGTCTTGTAGTTTGTAAAAGACCTTATGTATGAACCTTTAGTACTATTATTGAGATTGTCTTTTAGTGGACTTAAAAGTCCAGAAGTTGTGGTAGAATTTTAATGTGAATATATAAGTGCGTTTAAACCTAATTTGTAGGCATTTTGATTGAGTCTTGGGATTTTTTAAATATAGCCGTTATGTTGTGCAAATGTTTTCAAAAGATATTCAGTTAGCCTTGCATAGTCAGATTAAGGGTATCGTGAGTGTCCTAGCTTGGGTTTGTGGTGGTTGTCATATGCCAGAGGTGGTACTAGGAAGTGACATTCACATTCTAATATTCAATAAAAAAACTGCATGATAAAAGGTTCATTATCTAATGGTTTTAGGGGGATTCATTACTTAGACACTAATTCTTGATATTGATTTTTTTCTAAGAAAATTTCCTTTGTCTTCTAAAATAATTATTGTTTCCTGTTTATTTTAATTATTTAAGTTTTATTTTCTTTATTAAAACCAAAATCCAATTCTTAAGCTAGATAATAGAAGAGAGATAATTATTAGTAATCATTTTCTTCGACGAATTAACCCGTACTTGCTTGTGGTAACTACAGCAATGCTGTGCACTTATGGTTAATTTAATATTGACAACTTTAAAATCATTCAATCACTAACTCTAAGGCAAAATAAAATAATAATTATAAGAAAGAAAAATACCTATTATAATAAAAATGAAAAATGAAAAATAAAAGAAAAGAAAACCTTAATCGAATGTCTCAAACAACCTATATAGTTAACAGTTCATCGGTGAGTCTAGTGTGTCAATGTTGGACGCCAAATTTTTCTTTAATTTTATTATTTTATTTTCATAGAATTTAGTCCATTAAATTTAACAAGCATGAATAGAAATTAGAGTTATTAAATGGAGAATGTTAGGAATTAATTAGAGTATGGTATGGTATTAAAGAGAATAAGGGAATTAGTAGGTAATAGACAAAAGAAGGGCATAATTGGAAGGACCAAATAGGTGAAGCGTAAAATGGGAAAGCAAGACAAAAATTTGTCTTGAATTAGAAAAAGAAGAGAGGGATTTGTGAGAATAAGAAAGAAAAAGAAGAAAACAATGTGAAAGAAGAAAGGAAGAAGAAGAGAAAATTGTGGGAGAGGAAGAAAAAAGAAAAAAAAGAAAAGGAAATCATCTTGTTAAGGTAAACTTCGTTACTTTTCTTCTTGTTTGATTAGAAAAAGGGATTAGAGAGAGAGTGGGTTTGTGTTAGAAGAAAGAAAGAAACCATTTTGATTTTTATGGATTTCTAAACTAGGTTTTGGTTTTTCTAACCTAGATAAACTATAGGTAGAATGAGTTTAAGATCAGTTTTCATTTATTTCTTTATTATTACAGCTTTAAAGATTTTACATTGGAATATTAGTTTGAACCTTTCTAGATTTTACGTGGCGAGGCTCAGAGTTCGCTACAGTGAACCTTTTTAGAAGGTTGATTTTGTGTTAAATTTTGTATCCTCGTCGCTACATCATTTTCCAGAGGGGTTTTTCTCGCTAGACCTCAGCGAGTTTGCCGTGGCAAAGCCAAACTTCGTCACAACATATTTGTCCCGAGGGTGTTTAGGTTTAATCTGGGGACTTGACCATGATAAAGCCAAAAGTTCGCTGTGGTTAACTTCTCTATAAGGGTCTATGAGATAACTCTATGGTTTTGCTGTGGTGAACCTACCCCTGCCACGCTAAATTTCTTATAAATCCAATGCTTTCCACTTTCCTTTTACACCATCCTCACTAGACCGCTATGAATCGAACCTCGGGATTAGGATTGAGACTCAGCCGCAACATCTTTTGGTGTCAGAGCAATAGCTGGACTCTAAAAATGGGGCCCAACATCTTGTGGTATCAGAGTTTAGGATTTTTGGAGTCCTAGGCTTAGAGTATGTTGTATTATGAATTGTTATGATGTATGACTAAATTTTTTGCATTGATTTGATTGATTGCATTAAGTGACATGCATATCATGCATACATGTAGGAAATAGAATTAAAATGATTGTATGCTAATCGTTAATGTTTCAAATTGAAGGAGTAAGATGCCACCTCGTAGAAGGACATGAGGAGTTTTGCAAGGATTGGTTGCACTTGACCCTCCACCAAGAGAGGAGGGCACGGATAAGTCTAGAGCCCCAGAGACTGTTGAGGCTTTAGTAGGGCAAGGTAGTGAACCCTCTCGACCACAGACATAGGAGGCACCTCTTTCGCAAGAGCAAGTGCCCACTCCCTTAGATCTAAGACTATTCCAAGCCTTTGACTAAATTTTTATCCAGGCCATCGTCCAAATGCCGCAATATTCTACTCCATCCCCAGCTAAGAAAGGAAAACAGCTTGATAAGCTGAGGAAGTATGGGGCAGTGGACTTCTATGGGACTACTGACCCAGAAGAAGCTAAGTCATGGTTGAGAAAGATAGAATAGATTCTGGAGCAAATGGAATGTGAGGATGATGAGAAGGTTGAATATGCCGCAAGTTTGTTACAAGGGGATGCTCTGCATTAGTGGGAAAGTGTCCCGAGAAGTCAGATGAAGCCACTAGTGTTAGCGTGGAAGGACTTCCTGACCGTTTATAAGAAGAAATATTTTTCTGAGGTGTACGTTCAGCAGAATAGAGGAAATTTCTGAGTCTTACCTAGAGGGAGATGACTGTCAGCGAATACGAGCGCCGATTTACACAATTGGCCCGATATGCAGCTGAGTTAATGATGAGTGAAGTAGCTAGGTGTTGAAGGTATGAAGTAGTGGCGTAGAATTTCTGTGACTTCCAACAGTTGGTTGAAGCTAAACTAAGGGTTGAGAACTTGGAGAACATAAAGAGTGCAGTGAAAAAACAGAGGAAAGAGAGATAATAGTTCAGGAAGGGAGGTGGTACTCTTATGTCAGAGAGGAGTGCCAGGACATTCCCTGTGCAGTTTGAGGAGAGGAGCAATGGTGCAAGAAGGTCTAGACAAATGAGAACTGTTTCTTATCAAGCCTTAACGACGGGAGGCAATAGTAGGAGGGAAAGGGATAAGTCATCTATCCATAAATATGATCATTGTGGCAAATTCCATAAAGGAGAATGTTATCGATTGACGGGAGCGTGTTTTAACTATGGGGAGAAAGGGCACATGGCTAGAGAGTGTCTACAATATTCAAGACAGGGAAATCAGATGCAAGCTTCGAAGAGGATTGAGACTGTGGGAGCTAAGACTATAACAGAAGTGGGAAGGTCTAGCATAAGTAAGAAAATGAATCGTCCAGGAAGACCGACGGGGTACGCACCGGCTAGAGTGTTTGCAATGACAAGGGAGGACGCAAAAATCGCTCTAAAAGTTATAATTGGTACGGTTAAATTATTTGATGCTGATATTGTTGTTTTGATTGATCCAGGGTCTACCCATTCATTTGTTTCATCAATTAGAAATATGCATACTAGAAGTTTAAGCCTATTAGATTAGTACCCCTATTGGACAATATATCATTATTAGTCAAGTATATAGAGATTGTGAACTATATATTGGTGGAGAACAATTAGTGGTGGATTTAATGCCATTGAAGATGGAAGGATTATATGTGATTTTGGGTATGGATGCATTGGAGAAGTATAAGGCTAGTTTAGATTGCAAATAGAAGATAGTGGAGTTTGAGTTGGACGAAGGTGGAAAGGTGGTGTTTATGGGAGAGAAGAAGGCACGTCCACCTAGAATTGTTTCAACTCTGACAACGGAGAGAATGATGAGGAAAGAATATGAAGAATTCTTGGCATATGTGGTAGACATAAAGATAATTGGAGGGAAGTTGGAAGATATTCTAGTGGTCATGGAATTCTCATATTTCTTTCCTGAGGAATTACCAGGATTACCACCACCTAGGGAAATTGAGTTTCCTATAGAACTTCTTCCAGGTACAGCACCAATATCAAATCCGCCTTATAGAATGGCTCTGATAGAATTGAAGAAACTTAAAGAGCAGTTAGAAGAGATGTTGGAGAAAGGGTATATTAGACCTAGCTCTTCACCTTAGGGAGCTCCGATTCTTTTTGTGAAGAAGAAAGATGGATCGTTGAGGATGTGTATAGATTACAGGAAGCTTAATCATGTCACTATCAAGAATAGATATCTGCTTCCACGTACATATGATTTGTTTGATCAACTACAAGGGGCAAGGGTCTTTTCCAAGATAGATTTGAGGTCGAGTTATCACCAGTTGAGAATAAAATAGTCTAATGTGTCAAAGACTACCTTTAGAACATGGTATGGGCATTTTGAGTTTTTAGTTATTCCTTTTGGGTTAACGAATGCCCCTGCAGCCTTCATGGACTTAGTGAATAGAGTCTTTACGTCTTTCTTATAATGATTTGTCATAGTCTTTATTAATGACATATTGGTTTATTACAAGAGTGATAAGGATCACAAGGAACATTTGAGGATTGCCTTGGAGATATTGAGGAAGAAAGAGTTGTATGCCAAATTTGATAAGTATGAATTATGGTTAAGGGAGTGGTGTTTATTAGACATGTGATATCAGAAAAAGACGTTCATGTGGATCCGAGGAAAATAGAAGCTGTAGTTAAATGAGAAGCAACTAAGAATATAGAAAAAGTGAGGAGTTTGTTGGGTTTAGTTAGGTATTACAGAAGATTTATAGAGGGCTTTTCTATGATAGCAACTCCACTTGCCAAATTGACAAGGAAGAATAAGAAATTTATGTGGACTGAAGAATGTCATAATAGCTTTAAGGAATTGAAAAATAGGCTCACAACTGCACGAATTTTCGGTTTGCCTTCCAGTAGTAATGAGTATATAGTGTATAGTGATGCTTCGAGGAAGGGATTGGGGTGTGTGTTGATGTAAGAAGATAAGGTAATTGCTTATGCTTCTAGGTAATTGAAACCTTATGAGATGAATTATCCTACACATGACCTGGAGTTAGCTGCCATAATTTTTTCATTGAAAATATGGAGACATTACTTATATGGAGTCACCACCAAGGTGTATACAGACCATAAGAGTCTCAAGTATTTGATGAGCCAAAAAGAGTTGAATTTAAGGCAAAGAAGGTGGTTAGAACTGTTGAAAGATTATGACTTGATGATAGATTACCACCCAAGGAAAGCTAATGTAGTAGCGGATGCATTAAGTAGAAAATCGACTATAGCACATGTGGAGACAAATATATTCACCTTTATTGAATAAGTTAGCCAAACTAAAAGTGACATTGAAGCAAGCTAAATCTGACTGTATGTTGGCTAATTTTAGACTAAGACCAGTGTTGAATAAGAAGATCAAGGAATTGTAGGAGCAAGATGAGTATTTAAGCAGGCTTAAGGAAGACATTAAAAATGGTAAAACCCTTGAAATAGAGATAAGAGAAGATGGATTAATGGTGGTAGGTAACAAACTAGGTATTCCTGATAGGCAAGAGTTGAAAGATGAGATTTTTGATGAGGCATGCAATGCTCCCTATGCAATGCACCCGGGAAGTACGAAAATTTATAAAGATTTGAAAGAGCACTTCTAGTGGAGAGGAATGAAGAAAGATGTTGTAAAGTATATTAGTAGATGCTTCGTGTGTCAGCAAGTTAAAGTAGAACATCAAGTGCCTATTGGTAAGATTAAACCTTTGTCTATTCCGGAATAGAAGTGGGAGAAGATTACGATGGATTTCTTGATGGGATTACTAAGGACTAGTAGGAAGCATGACGCAATATGGTTGATTGTTGATAAGCTAACCAAGTCAACACATTTTTTGCCAATTAGACAACTAGATTCTTTAAATGCTTTGGCCAAGAAATACATAGATGAAATAATGAGAATTTATGGGATTCCAAGTTCTATAGTCATGGATAGAGATCCCAGGTTCACCTCCATATTCTGGGAAAGCTTACAAGAGGCTTTAGGAACTAAGTTACATTTTAGCACAACTTTCCATCCACAGACTGATAGACAATCGGAGAGAACAATAAAGACTCTGGAGTGTATGTTAAGAGCTTGTTTTATAGACTTCAAAGGCTTATGGGATGATCATCTGCCTTTAATTGAATTTGTCTACAATAATTCCTACCACTCAGGAATTCAAATGGAAGCTTATTAGGCTTTGTATGATAGGAGGTGTAGAACTCCTATTTGTTAGGATGAGGAAGGTGAAAGGAGACTTGTAGGACCTGAATTGGTACAAGTCACAATCAATAAGATCAAATTGGTAAAACAGAGACTCAAAGCAGATCAAGACAGAATGAAGAGCTATATGGATGCACATAGAAGAGAGATGAAATTTGAAGTTGGAGACAAAGTATTTCTTAGAACTTCTCCATGGAAAGGAGTCTTGAGATTTGGCCAAAAGGGTAAGCTCAGTCCAAGATACATAGGCCCTTATGAGATCATTGAGAAGATTAGGCCTTTAGCCTACAAGTTAGCTTTGCCACAGAATTGTCTAAGATCCATAATGTTTTCCATGTGTCAATATTGAGAAGGTATAGATCGGATCCTTGACATATAGTCCAACCTTTAGAGGTTCAATTAAGAGAGGATTTGACCTAAGAAGAACAACTAGTGTAGGTTTTAGATATAATGGAAAAGGTTTTGAGAAACAAGATTGTGAAGCTGGTTAAAGTCTTATGGAAGAATCATGTAAGAGAGGAGGCAACATGGGAACCATTGGAAGCTGTGAAAGAGAAGTATCCCCATATTTTTGTAAACTTAGGTGAGAATTTCAAGGAAGAAATTCTTTAAGGGGGAGAATTATTGGACCCTGAATTTTTCTTTAATTTTATTATTTTATTTTCTTAGAATTTAGTTAATTAAATTTAACAAGCATGAATAGAAATTAGAGTTATTAAATGGAGAATGTTAGGAATTAATCAAAGTATGGTATGGTATTAAAGAGAATAAAGGAATTAGTAGGTAAAAGACAAAAGAAGGGCATAATTGAAAGGACCAAATAAGTGAAGGGTAAAATGGGAAAGCAAGACAAAAATTTGTCATGAATTAGAAAAAGAATAGAGGGAGTCGTGAGAATAAGAAAACAGAAGAAGAAAACAACATGAAATAAGAAAGGAAGAAGAAGAGAAAATCGTGGGAGAGGAAGAAAGAAGAAGAAAAAGAAGAGGAAATCATCTTGTTATGTTAAACTTTATTACTTTTCTTCTTATTTGGTTATAAAAAGGGATTAGAGAGATAGTGGGTTTGTGTTGGAAGAAAGAAAGAAATCGTTTGGATTTTTATGGATTTCTAAACTAGGTTTTGGTTTTTCTAACCTAGATAAACTATGGGTAGAATGAGTTTTAAGATCAATTTTCATTTGTCTTGATTATTAAAGCTTTATAGATTTTCCATTGGTATATTAGTTTGAATAGAGAACTTAGTTTGTTTTAGGAAACCACGAAAAACTCAATCCAAGAGCAAGAGGAAAGGCAAGCTTGACTTGGATTTTGCAAACCAATTGAGGTTGGTAATGTGTTTATGGTTATTGTGTAAATAGGCAATTTGCTTATATGTGTGTGTATATGCTTAATTGATTGGATTTAAATTGTTGTGAATGTGGAAAATGCATTATGATATGTTTTATGTCATGCCTTGAAAAAGTATGACATTTTGATATAATCGAAAGAAGAAAGAGCATAAGAAGCATGAGAATATGAATACATGATTGATTGAATTGAACATAGAATTTCTTGTGTTTGGGCAAGAGAGAAACTGTTTCGTTAGTCACGTGCACGTTGACCTAAAAGCCTTCTCCTAGCTGCCCACTTGTGACATATGAGATCTAAAAAATGGACTCATTTTATTCATGGTGTAAACTTCGGTTTTTCCATTTTATTCCACAGAACTCTCGAACCATTTATTTGTGTATTTACATTTTAATTTTTCAAGTTATGATGCAAGATTGAGTGTCATGCTTTGATGATTATAATATGTTCTATGTGATGACATTTTGAACTATGATTTGTAAAGAACAAGAGAACTATTGATCCTTGCAAAGTTTGGCAAACTCTGAGGTACAGATAGCATATTTTGTAACTAAGTTAGTAATATAACTTTTGGGATAGCTTTATAAGCATATCAACATGAGCATTCATTGTATTTTATATTTTGCACTAAGTTAATGATGTGGCTTTTGATATGTAACTAAAGCTGTTCAACTCTTTGATTTAGTAATGAAATTTGGATTTGATGAAAGATCTTTGTATATGTTCATTTATTATCTCTTGTGATTAAGTTGTTATTGTTATGGATTGAAATAGAATTGTATGATGCCAGAAATGGAATAGGATATTGTATTGTGTTGAAGGGATAACATATGTATTAGTATGGATGGCTCAGAGTTTGCTGCAGCAAACCTTTCCAGAAGGGTGATTTTATGTTAAATTTTATATCTTCGTTATGACGAAGCTTGACCTTTTCCACGACGTCATTTTCCTAAGGGGTTTTTGTTGCTGGACCTCAACGAGGAATTTGTCGCAGCGTATTTGTCCTAAGGGTGCTTGGGTTTAATCCGGGGACTTCGTCGCGGCAAAGTGAAAAGTTAGCCGTGACGAACTTCTCCAAAAGGGTTCATGGAGATAACTCCATAATTTTGCCACGACGAAATAATTTCATCGTCGCAGTGAACCTGCCCCTGCCACGCTAAATTTCTTATAAATCTGATGCTTTCCACTTCCTTTCACACCATCCTCACCCAACCTCTACGAATCAAACCTTGAGATTGGGATTGAGACCCGGACACAACATCTTTTAGTGTTAAAGCAATAGTTAGACTCTGGAAATGGGGCCCAACAGTCAATCATTAAAGGACTATTGAGTCTCTGAGAATCATGTGGTTGTGGAGCTGATGATGACTCGGCCACTCTAGATGTTGAAGAAGATACAAAAATCTTGAAGTGTCCTTGAAAGGACCCATCCTAAAGTTTCCCTTTTGGAACCCGAGTGTAGCCATCTCGGCGATGCACGGTAGCCCTCTAATTAATATCTAACTCAACCGAAGGGTTTCCTTAAATTAAAACCATTCAACAGTTGAAAACCTTTTATACTCTAAAAGTTAAAAGCACAGAAAATAGTGGGAATATATATATTTTTTCAAATCATTTTACTAAAAATTTTGACAACAAAATGACTGCTTTTCTGAGGTTTCCAAATTTCAAAAACCTGCATAACATGATTTAAAGCACTTCTATAATTTCATATACCATCTCAACTTCTAGAATGGGACCTTAGGTCCGCATCATAAGTAATCATAAACATAGAATTCTTAACATTTTAAAAACATCATTGAGGATCAAAGCCCTTGTAGTTCATTGAGTAAAAGATATTTACAGTCCCATAAACATTTACAAGATCACACTTTCGAACCTTTTCCAAAATAATTTAAAATATATAACATCATAGCAAAAATAACCCAAGCACAGCAGCACTCGACGATACAACTAATCTTGCGGCAAATTCCTAATTACTGTAGAACCTGTATGCATACTTAGGGTGGTTTATTTAAAAATATATCAATAAGGGTGAGTTAAACGAGCTTAGTGAGTGTTAATTAGTATATTAAAAACTAAACTTTTGATAACAACATAACCAAAATAGTCCTATACAATAATAAAGCTCGTGGTAAAATATTTGCAATGACAATTCATTCTTGCATCATCAAATCTGGTAATAACATACCATTTCATAAAACACAATTTCAAATTTTCTATAATACTATTTTGAATTACTTTTTGACATTAAACTTATAATATACAAGTTTCCATTTTCCTTAAATAATAAACAATGGTGGCAATAAGTTTTATGAAAAATTTTATATTGAAAATAAGCCAACCACTAGAATTGATACTATACAGTACCTCTCAAATCACTTTTAAAAATAAATAATGGCAATATTATTATATTCATGACTTTCCTTACTCAATGTAGCCCACCACTAGTTTCTTTACCATACAGTACTATGCATAAAGTCACAGAGCTAGTTTTGCATCGCTTACCCGTAATAAGTTAACCACTATAAATCGGTAGTTACGAAACTGGTTTTGCATCGCTTACTCGTAACAAATCACAGAGCTGGTTCTACATCGCTTACTAGTGATTATTTAACTGTTATTTGTGAAGATGGTTCTACATTTCTTACCCGTAGTAGATTAACCACTATAAACTGTTATAATAACATGTATAAAGCTAACAGTGTACCATAGGTAAAAATAACTCATCCTTTTTCAATCCATCTTATTTTCAAAATCAATTATGGGAGGACTCATAATCATTCAATTTAACGAATAATTTCAATGTAACTTCCAATCATACACAATTCAACTTTCAATTTACAACTCATATATTGCTAAAGCATAATCTTATACTCCCAATATTCACTTACAAAATGTCATTTGCATTAAACTCAACATAAATATTCAATTTACAACTCATATATTGCTAAAGCATAATCTTATACGAGCAATATTCACTTGTAATCTTATTTTCTAAAAATAATGTTTTAACCCTAAACTTTTGAAAGTCCCAAAATTCATTAGATCGAGCTTATTTTTGATCCTTATACTTTAATAACTATTATGGGTATTTTTCAAATTTTCTGGGTTAGGCCCCCAAAATCACTATTCAAGTGAAAATATTATTCACCTAAATTCAATATTCATTCGAAAATACTATTTATCAAAATCATCTAGATTTCATTCAAATTTGTCACCTAAATCCTCAAAGCACATTCTGGGGCTTTTAAAGCTCGTTTAGACTCATTTTGAAGTTTTAAATAGTTTTTGAAAGTTTTCTGAAAATTTTTTGGTTGAGTTCAGAACTATCTCTAGTCTATCTGTGATCTCCGTTATGAGCTCAATAATGCATTTAAATAGTTAGATTAATCTAGCATACCATAAATAGAGCATACTCTATAAAATGTGTATATAACACATTACAAAGTATAATAATCAAACTAGGATATTATAGTCCTGCCATTTGCATCATAACCTCCTTTATCCATCTGTCATAGGCCTTTAATCTTGCCACGTAATCTATCATCTCTTGTTGGTTCACTCAGATACTACATCGAACTCTTAGGATCTTCCTTATATATGTCTTTAAGTGAGTAATCTTTAGTTAGTTTTGGTGTCTAGGTGGTGTCAATGTCCTAGGCAATTTTGAACTATTTGACAAATTGTAATCATCCTTATGCTTTGCTCCTCCTGTCTGTGGAGGTGGCGAGTTTTATCTTAGTGGTTGCTCTAGTATGTTGGGGCGATTCCTATTTGCTCCTACAATTACTTAGACGACCTTAGTTCCCACCAATCTATACATGTCTCTTATCGGTCCTTGTCTCCTATGCACTATGCATATTCTCCATTAGGTCTAAGTTGAGAGCGATCATGTTTTCAACCATCCTCATTGATTATAATTGGCTAAAGACTCCCATTCTCCTCACTAGTCGTGTTATGTAAGGCCTAAAACATAACATCCCTATTTTCTTTTCCTCATTTTGACACTAGAAATACTAGGTTAATACATGCCTCAGGGGTGTTGATGCCTCTCAATGATGATCTATAAATAAAATACATTCAAGTTTTTTACTATTCTGAAGCTATCATACCACCCGATTAGTGTATGACTCATAATCTTGTGAATGTACCTGAGTGCATGATGTCATAGGGTAGACGCTTTAGATTTGCTAGGGTCGTAATCTGCCTTTATATTGATGGTACATTAGAAGTGTCAGACATACATATCGCACAAAAATTTATGGTACACTAGAAGTGTCAGACATACATCTCGCACAAAAAATTTATCCAAAGGGTTATATACTTGTGCATCTCCATAAAGTCATGATCATAGAGCCCCATCATCACGAAGAAATTTGTATAGCTCATCCTCATCATGTCCCTAAGCGTTTAAAATTAGATTATGTTTGGCCAGTACTAATAATGGCAACCCTTTTGCATAAAGAAAATGGAGCTTATCATGAGTGTGAGTACTCAATATACACTAGTAAGATAATGAACCTGTTGAGCCAAGTAGATTTTCTCTAACGCCTCCTAATCTATACATCTATTGGTCCCAAACCTCTTATCTTTAAGCCTCTAGAATTGCTCCTTGTAGGCCCCGATGTTAAATTATAACATCTCATGTTACACTAATAGATGTGCAACAGTCTTTCACATTAGTTCAGATCTTTAGAAGACACTTCAACTCTTTGTCTTTTTTTTCGGTGCCTCCTCCTTTTGTTTTTGCATTACCTTTGTTCTTTTTTTTTTCATTATACTTAAAATAGAATAAAATGTGAAGAAGCAATGAATATTGATACAAGGGGAAGCTTTATTTAGGCCTCTACAAGACCCTTCAACTCTTTGTCTTTCTTTCGGTGCCTCCTTCCCCTTTTGTTTTTGCATTGTCTATGTTCTTTTTTCATTGTACCTAAAATATAATAAAATGTGAAAAAACAATGAATATTAATACAAAAAACCAAATTTTCCTATACTTAATTCGCAAGCTCACTAAATGTTATGCAATTGTCAAAATACACACAAGTAAAAATTAAATTAAACTAAAAAATGAAATTCTCATAATAATTAGAAAATCGAAATAATTGCAAAATTAAAATCACAATTAAACCATAAAATTGTAATAATTTTGTAATTACTAAATTTAATTCTTAAAATTTAAAATGAAATTAAGCAATTAAGCAATTAAACCTATACTACATACATAATTAAACCTTAAATGATGTACAATACGAAATAATATAAAATTAAACTAACAAACACTAGCTAATTACTAGAAAAACACCAATTTATGCCTAATCTAACAAAACCCATCAGAATTCAGAACATAATGAGCAAAACTAACAATTCCAATTTCAAATTTCATCCAATGCATATTACAATTCATAAAATTAATCTAATAATTCATAGGGAAAGGAATGAAATTCAAATTATAATTTCAAAATAAGAAGAAAATTAGGGAAACATACCTTGAATTGACGTAAATGTGAAACCTAGCGATTTGGAAGAATAAACCCTAAAATTGCAAAAATACCTAAAAATTCAATTGTAAAAAAATAAAATTGAAGAAAATCCAAGTTAGTTATTAAAAAATCACTTGAAAAGACTGGGCTAATTTATAGGAGGGGTGTCCTAGAAAAGTGTTAGAAGGGTGAGAAAAAATGAAAAGGAATAAGAAGGTTTAGGGTTTTAAAAGGGTTGTGTAACTGACTGTGTAAGTCATTGTAAACATGTGGCTTATGATACTAGCTTGTAAGATAACACCTTGCAGAAAGTTAAGCTACACAGGTGTTGTTATCCTTAAAGATCTTTTAGATCTTGAATGGGAAATTATATGAGAATAAAGATTTCATAAAATGAGCTTAGCTCTTTAAGAAATTTGTTGACCAATCTTCATTTACAAGGTTGTATCTAGCTTTATTCGTTTTTCTTAATAAACTCTTACAATTTGAATGGGGAATGATATGAGAATAAATGCTTCATAAAATGAGCTTTGCTCTTTATGAAATGTGATAATCAATCTTCATTTATAAGGCTCTATCTAATTTTTTCCTTACATGCCATATGTGTAACATCCCATCACCTGTAGGAGGCTAGAATAGTGAATATGAGTGATTAATGAGAGCTTAGAAATGCATTTTTTTTCATGCTCATGCATAATATGGCATACAAATGCACACGGATAGTGAAAGTGAAAATAATTGTACATGCATTTATGAATAATTCCGGGTATAATTGGATTGAGTTGTGATTTTTGGAAATTTAGTGAATTTTGAATTTTTTATCTTAAAAATATTATTGGTTAGTAGAATTGTGATATTTGCGAATTTTGGTGAATTTAGGAATAAATTTCAAAAAATTATTGAAAATAGGAAAAAGAAATCAAAAGAAGATTTGGAGATAGTTGGATTGTAAAGATGAGAGTTTAAGG
>JAOQMP010000208.1:23866978-23882596 GCA_027563575.1 Erythroxylum pedicellare | reverse complement strand
ACATAAGAGATTAAAATAATTTTAATTAATTAAAAAAATTATCTTTCAATTTTATCTAATATATAATTATCATATAAAAATATACATATAATAACATTAAAAACCAAATAAAATTTTGTTTTTATTAGAAAGAAAAACATAAACTAAAACTAAAAAACTAAAACTAAAAACTAAAAACTAAAAATTAAAAACTAAAAACTAAAAACTACAGAAAAATAGAAGAGAAACCAAAAAGGCCCCCAAAATTGAAAACATGAGAAAGAGAAACTACAATGTAACATAGACATGGTAAAAACAAGATGGATTCATCAAACTCCTAAATGTAACAGCGTAATGTTATCATATAAACCAAACTCAGAATGCAACCACAAATACCTCATGGGCGCTCATCTGAAAAGACAGTTTCCTTTGGGAAGCAGGTCGATCAACAGACTTCATGGTCGAAAATGACACAGCTCTGTTCTCATTTTCAGCAACCTCCACTGCTGCATCAACTTCATTGACTGCTGAATTTGACTTATCTTTAGTAGTACCAAATACTGTTGGCTCATTTTCTTTAACCTCGTCTTGCTGCCACATCATGTCTCGTAGATCAGATGAAGGCTGCTCCCCCTTAGCATCCAACTGATTTTTACCATGAATATTACCCAAATACTTATCTATGTGATCCAAACTTTTAACAGCCGGCCCAAGTACCATTGGCGTAGGCAACTTGGTAGGTGATTTCTCCCTTGATGACACTAACGCATCCAGTTGCTGTAAAATCCTCGAAGCCATCTCACTGGACTTTGAGGGAACACGTTTAAGACCAGATTGAAGAATGCTGTTCTCCTCATTGTCAACCAATGTTTCACCGCCTGAAGAAGGGATTTTTGCAGGGACAGGAGGTTGAGCAGAATCAGAACCAAAGCCAGTTCCTCGGTTAGAAAGAGCTCCTGAAGTAGGCAAGATATTAGACTTCTGACGAATTCTATGTATTGCACCAATAGATCTGTTATCATTTTCCAAGACTGAGCTCCTCCTCTTTAAAGCCTGCAAAAGGGAAACAAGAAACTAGTCGAATCCCCTCAAAATGACAACTGAAAAGATGGACATTGTATAGCTGATTTTGGCACTTGTACCCCTATTTTAGAATCAGTCCATTTATTCCCTCCCCATGCACTTTGAGATAATGATGGACCACTAACAGCATTGACAGCAGTTCCAGCACCCTAAAAATTATTAGAATATGTTGAATTATAATCAATATTCCAACGAAAAATAACAATATTCACACAGTGCAGCAATTCAACCTCAAAGTTGATATTTGAGTGAACTCTGGAATATGGCGTTCGAGCCATATTGTATATTGCAGATCTGCCTCGAGACCTTGGTGTGACAAAATCATTTGCAGAAAACCCAGGAGGCCTTGACACAAGTGATGTAATTGGTGACTCTAAGGAATAAGTCACGTTGGTCAGTGAAGGAGAACCATCCCTTGCTAAATGACTACGCAGAGTAAGTGTTGACGGAGAAACTTTTGAAAGCCTCCTATGCATGTACGATTTTGCTAGATTTGCAGGTGTAGCTGCATCTTCAACAACAACCTGAGAACATTTTAAACAGTAGGAAGAAATTAGTTATATATACAAAAGTACATACAGAATAATAAGGGTTTGTGCAATTCACCATTAAATAAGAAAGTCATAAAACCAAAAGGAAAAGAGCATGCATACACAAAAATAAGACAAAGTTCAATCAAATATTCCTATAATAGAGCTCACAGGTGCTGGGATGAGGCGACATTCAATCCGGTTATCTTTGGCTAGCACATCGGGAAATTCCTCGACTTTACTTGGACCCACTTCTGAAGCCGTCACATTAGAATTGTTCTCTTCCTCTCCAATATCAGCACCTCTTGATTGCAGCAAGGCTGTCAGCTGATCAATCTCAGATCTTTGGAGTACATCCAGAGAGTTTGTATGAGATCATCAGAGAATATTATAAAGGTCACCATGCTACTCAATGAAAAATATCAAAATGAAAAACACAGTACTACAGAAATTAGAGATAGAGATAGAGAATACACCATTTGATATAAAGTTTATTCAGTTTGAAATTTTGGCTATTTTCCATTATTTCAGACTCATATTAGCACGGACAATGCTCGCAGTCAATTTTGGTGAATATAACAATGTATAACAAATGAAAAGTCTCAAGAAGAGATGTAGCACATACAGATATATAAGGCCCCAGTAACTTATCAAGCAAAATGGGAGGAGTTATACCAAAAAATCAAAAATATTGCATCATTGGGATATACAATTCCTAACCTTGTAAACGTCTTCTGTTTGAGAATTAGCTGCAGTTCCGTAAACCCATTCCTATCAGAACTATCAACTGGAGTATCACAACCATTTCCAGCCACACTTTTTGTCTCAGAAGATCCCTTTCAATAGGAATTTGTAAACAGATAAGTGACAAATATTTCAGACTTATGCCTTTGAAAAAAAATGGCATCTTTTCATACAATACACAGTCAGAAAAGAAAAGATTAAAAAAGGCAAATCATCAAAAAAGAAACAAAATAGCAGCTAAGAACATGTCAGGAAAGACAAAAGCAACCACCAAGGGCTAAAATATAGAACAAAAAGTCAAGAGAATGGTCAGGTAATCCATACAGAATCAGAAGGCACTCCCTCATCATCAATCCTAAAATATGAGCTGTGCAACTAAAGTAGTTGATCTTCTAAATAACCCAGTTTCAGTAAGTGAAACAAGTGTTTATTCAAAGAGAGTACAAGGAAGAGATAGGGGAAAAACTACAATTCTTGGTTTTCCTGATTTACCAATGAAAATTTTATCCATATAACGAGGGATGTATCCCTACTGTGCTCTGCCTTTCAATTTGTCAAGCAAGACCACAATCAACATTTTTCCATCCACATCAGAGAGAATACATTAAGATTAGGACTTCCCTTCACTCACAAAATTCATTCAGATTTAGAAGCCCCCAACAAATGCTCATAATTGTCTAAAAACCCTACTAAGCAATCAAATTTTTGGTGGAACTCTAGCTATCTGAAACTTCCAATACACCTACAGTCCAGGAATTCATCACAATTAAGCCCATTTAACATTATGTTTCAACGAAAAATGCATATCCATCTAAGCTCCTACATATAATATCAAGCAATAATTTTGAAGGAAAAGTTATACATCACTAAGAAGCTATTGCAAATCTTCTGAATAAAACTTGCAGACATCAGTATCCTACAGTAGAAAATTAACAACATCCAAAAGTGTAATATATATATATATATAGTCTCCTCAACTGGCCTCTGCTTTAACTCCATAGCATAAAGCAATCACAATAAATTGACTATAGCATCAAAGAAACGCAAATTTTAAAAAGTGATGATACTTACGGTGGAAATTGCTTCCTTTTGCTTGTCCATTGTTCCCTGGTTTACCTCTAGTCAAGAGAAAAACAAGCCAAGAGTTGGAACAAGATCTCTTGAAGTATTAACATAGAACAACAGGTTAATTTGATTAAACTTATTTTCATACATGAAAAGATTTAGCCAGAAAAAAAAATTTAAAAGATGAAAATGGCTACAAAGTTTCAGTTCGCATAAATGACGTCTTTAATTTATTCAAAATACGATGTTTACATAATGAATTCAATACCGAAACTAGAGATGAAATAGTGGACGAAGTTCAAACTTTGATAACTCCATGTCCATAAAATAAAGAAACGATCATTAAATGGCTCAATTGACTAAAACCCAAATTTTACCAAGAAAAAGGAAAGAAACCAATTTTTTAAATTAGGATACAAAATGGAGGAGAAATCAGTTCCATAAATACTAAAGTAACCGAAGTAAAGAAAATAACTGAACCTGGGATCGACGGCTGCGGCGGAGAAGGTGGAGGAGGTGGAGGGAGGGGTTTCCGGAAGAAGGAAGCAAAGAGTCGATGAGCGCTAGAGGCAATGAAGCGCTGTGTTGGATCCACCAGCTTCGATAACCAACCATTGTTGTTGTTATTGTTGCCGCCACCGGCAAGACCAGGGTTTCGAATTGCAGCCTGAGGGCGATCATAAGGAGTTGTCTGAGTTCTCCTTCGAAAGGGCCTCTTGCGAAACTTTCCGAAACCTCCCACGTCTTCGCACGGATTGGCTATCCGTTCTCGAGTCGCCGGCATGGAGGCGCTTTCCTAGGGGTGCAGTAGCCTGATGTACAGAGAGGCACCGCAAGAAAAAAGAGGAGGAAAGAGAAAAAGAGGACGAGAATTAGGGTTTAAATAATTTAATACTTTCTAAGGGACAAAAAAAATAAAAAAAGGGGAGCTGGGAGGAGGGACATCATCGGCGTGCGAAGCCCGGTAGATATGTAATTTGGAATTTCCAACAAAAACTGGTGACATGCCCGTAGTGAATTTGTTTTGTTGTGCTTCAAGATGCTGCTATTTTCCGAATGGTCCTAGCTCGGAAAAAACTCGATAGAAGAATGCGATTGTAGTCCAAAATTACTAACCATTAGTGACAACATCAAACTTACTCTCCTCTTTAATGAAAGGGAGATTCTTTCTCTGACTATTTAACTATGAACATACTTTTATATTCTTACTTGCACAAAGGAAAGGAAAGAAAATGTTCAGAGAAAAAGGGGAGAAAAGAATATAAGAGAAATGTAATTTCCTTTCTTTTATTTGTTTTCTTAATTTATTAAAGGAGAGAATTGAAACTTATATTGGTCAAAAGAATTTTTTAAGACCTTTATATCCTTGATTGTAGAACTTATTTATCTTGTTTATATTTAGTTTAATTTTGGACACGAATTCTTTGCATACTTTACGAGAAGTTCATAGATGAACATTTGCAGCTGATGTGGCTTCAAATTCATTGCCTACTTCATTAACTAATGTCGCCTTTCAACATGCAGCTACTTTGCTTCCCGGTAATGAAGTTGATCAAAACATGGAAACAGGTGTATGCGCATTTAAAGACTATCTTCTTAATTCTTACATAGTTTCAACTACACAGCAAGTAGATGGGATACTGTTTTTTTTTTTGAATTGGCTGTATGTGCTTACCATCTTTTACAACTCGTCATTTTTTATATGAGGAGAGTAAATGATGATATGCATATTGACTCATAAGGTTATAATAGTAATTTACTTAGAGTAAGGTTATCTTGTCTTCAATTTCCCCTCATTTCTTACCAATTTGGTAGGAAATACATTTGGTCCAAATTTCTCTCTTATTCCCCTCAATTCTCTTACTTTCCCTTTACTTATTTTTGTCCAAACAATGGAAAACAAAAGAATTGCACTTCTCTTCCTTTCGTTTCTTTTGCTTTCTTTCAATCCAAACAAAGACTTACTTACCATTAGTGACAACATCAAACTTACTATCCTCTTTAATGAAGGGAGATTCTTTCTCTGACTATTTAACTATAAACATACTTTTACTACAATAAACTGTTTTAATTTATTCCTCTCTAGACAACATTGATGAGCATTGTAATCCCCTCGAGTTATTAGGTCATATGCCTTTGCTGTTTAGGTTCAAATCGAGCCTCGAGAATAATGTCGTTAATGTTTCTAACATTCTATCTCCATTTTATGCCATCAAATTTTACCAACTCATTATTATTAGACTAGATGTTTAATAATTTAATTAATTGGTTACTTATTATATTTTTAACTTAATTTAATTTAGATTATAACAACTTAAAATTATCATAATCTGCCTTTAAAAATTACTGCAATCATCTTCTGGTATTATAATGTCCAATTTTGATCTCAAGCTTCTATTATCCTTAATCTATGGTTATTTTATGTTTTAACAGCAAACACACAATATAATTATAGTTAGTACAAGTGAGCACGAGCTGATCTTGTGAGGATTGTCGATTAATTATCAATTATTCACAAATGTGCGTGATTGAAGAAAGAAACGAAATAAATAAATCTAAATGACAAAACAAAGCAAGCATCAAGAAATATATTAATCTATGAATAAACTAAATTTAGATAAAGTTTTCTGTAAGACTTTGTTATATTCAATTTCTCTTTGATTTAATGTATGATTCTAGTTTTTTGGACCAATAAAAACGCCAAACTTGGATTATATTCTCTCTTCCTATTTGGTTGACACGGATTGTTGATTGGGAAAGTAACCTTTTTTCTAAATTTAAATTATTACGTTTGGTCCGTTTTTCTGAGTAGTTAGGAAAGTAAAAACTTTTATAATTTAGAGAAAGTAGTAACACTTTCCCTGGATTCTAAATTCTAACTCCCTCTTGGTATTTATATTACTTTCTTTAAGAATTTAATTTAAAAATTATACTGGTCAATCTAACCCTTCCTTCTCTCTTAACTCTACGATTTTAAAATATATAAATTTTAAATAAAATTTGACTTGATAATTAAAAATATATAAAAATAAAATTTAGTTTATAAATAATAATTTTTAAATTATTTATTTTTTAAAATAAAATATTTTATTAATAAATATTATATAAAATATTAAAATAAATTTAAATAAAAATAATTTTTGTAAGTTTTATTTAATTTATAATTATTATTAGTAATGAAAATATTTATTATTCTTTTAAAAATAAAAATTAAAAATTTACAATAATTATAAAAGTTGAAATAAATAAAATAACTAATTAAAAAATTTGAAAAAAAAGGGAGGAAGGGGAAATAAGAGGGAGGGAAGGAAATTTTAAAATTTTTTGAAAATTTTGTAAAAAAGTTCCCCAATTTTTTAAAATTTTCCGTATCGACCGATATTTAGATTTTAAATATTTTTGCACTTTAGGTTCATATTTTTTTCTTATTTAACGGTTTCAATTTTTATTCGATTTGTAGGGATATAATTGAAAACACAAGTCAAAATTAAGTTACATTCTATAAAATACTATTACATACCAAACACTATAATAAGAATCTATCCAACTTTCCTATTAGAATTCTTATAAGCATTCAAACATGTAAATATCTTTACTTTCCATAAATTTACTTTTCGAAGAACCATATTCTAAATTCACTTTATTTTCCCGTTAACCGAACAGTGCCTAACAATATCACAAAGTGTGATAGTGGGGTGAAGTGTGGGTTCCATGGATTGAAACACCCATCCTATGAGCATGGAGTTAACACTCCACCAATCCTCGATCTCACTTGCACTTTCATTTGGTTTTGACATGCTTCCATCAATGAATCCCAACTTGCGTACGTCAAGCCTAAAGTGAGTTACGCATACTTCATTCCCATTCTTGGTAATTATCTCCCTTTAGAATCACAGAACATATATTCATACCCGTATGATGAGAGGGAGGTAAATAATTGGGTGATATGAGATCAAAACAACAGACTTTTTATTCTTGCTACCATCATCCTTGGTTTTTACAACCATGGTGTAAATAATCAGTCACACTGGCATTTAACAGAAGGCGGCTAGGTATTTTGTTCTCTCCGCTCTAATACCACAAAGAAACTTGCTATGAGAAGAATTATGTCTGTCCCTTGATCTTTGGAACTAGCGTACATATATAAAGCAACCTCAACAACTTTCCTAAAATATAGCACCTAAATAAGCCAAATGAATATCTTGAGAATATATGCAGTTAATATGTATATCAATCACTAATATAGACAACTAATTAACCCATTAGATTACACAGCTCAAAACTGAATCCCAAATAAAATTCCTCAATCTAGTTAATTTCAATGACATAAATATCCCTAATCTCTACCATTTCACAGCTAAATATTTCTTAATCCCCAAAACCTTAACCCATTAAAGAAGAATTTCAACCCAGTTTAACTATATCAAGTCAAGCAAGACCCAATACAAAAAATATTTTGTACATAGAATTTAACATATACATCAAATATAAGTGAAAATAAAAAAGATGATGAATGAAAATTTGGAACTTTATTTAATCAAAAGCTCGCTTAAATTGTATTGACCTCAATTCTCATTTGGTATAAAATTTTTATCATTAAAAGTAGCCTCATTCTTACAATTCATTGTACCAAATGACATATTAATACTTTTCATTCAATATTATATTTCAAGTCACTCTCATTTATCAAACTCACTTCTTCATAAACTCAATCTGCCAAAAGATCAATATAGTCAAGGTAAATTGGATCTTCAAAACTACTTATTACATTAAGAGTCCTAGTAATTCAAATGAATTAAATTATTAAGAAATGACAATAAACTACATCCAACTTAATAATGAAAATATCATACCTTTTTTAAGCTTTAAATTGTATAAAAAAAGATCAAATTATTCAATCTTTTGCACTCCAATCTATTACTTTTCTTAGAATAGATGAATTCAAATATGCTCCAATTTCTTTCATATCATGTTGCACTCATACATTGACTTAGAATTTGAATTGCAAAAATTCACAATTCTATAACACCACTTCTGAAATACTCCCACCAAGCAACTGTAAGACGACAAAGCAATATTTTAAACAAAATAAAATAATGATTAATTTTCAACAAGTAACAAAAGTGAAAAAAAAAATATATCTAGATTAAGTTTGTCTCTTTGACGAATAGTAAAGAGCATCCTAAAATTACTAGAAAAATCTTTATAAATCTTCATTTGTTAGCTTAGTAGATCTTGCACTATCTCATGAGCAACAATAGTTATAATAGTTAATAGTATTCTCCTATTAATTTCAACTTTCTTTATAAAACTTAGTCTGAAATAGGCACAAGAGTTCAAAAATCCCCTAAATGTAAACAACGAAGAGTAAAGTTATCAATTTCATCTTCGTTAATGACTACAAGATAAGATATGTACAAATAAGACTTATTTTCATATTAACCTTAATTACTTCATTTGTCCTCTCTACAGCATCATAAAAATAACATATTGTTGCATTTTCATCACTATCTCCTAAAAGACATAACCTCACCAAAGGCTGACAAACTCAAATGGAAAATTGACATCAGGACCAAATTTTATGATCTTCAAGTATAATTCTATAAACCTCCAATCCAACATTAGACCTAGCATGTTGAAATGTAACTCACTTATCATTTGAAAATATTTCCTTCTTTAGCATAATAAAACACTAAAGTGATAAGAAAGTAGTACAAATCTTTTTTTTTTAGATAATAACTTTAGTTTATATACAGCTTATAATGCTCAAAACTAAGGAAATATGACCAAAATATCTATCGTGATGATAAAGTTCCTAGTGATCTAGGAGATAAAGTTGTTTAACTAAGTTTCCATTACTATTATAGACATGTTCACATGTTGGTATGGATACCTCTAACTATCAAGCCCATCTTACATTGGTGGATGATTTCCAGCTATAATGTCTCCAAGGAGCTACTTGCTTATTTGAATATTCGGCTATTTTGTTCCTTCCAACTATATTATACCATAGTAGCCCAAGTTACCTTCAAGGCTTGTAATCCTCTTTGTTCATGGTTTTGAAATTACATAACCAAGTTATAGTGTCCCTCAAAGTATGTACCTAAGAGTGTTTGTTGATTTTGGCTTCGATTATGCTCCATATCTCTTTAGTGTAATGACATTCAATCATTAAATGGTCCATATTCTCCACCTCAGTATTGCAAAGTTTACCGATGAGATTATTACTACAAAACTTTAGCCTGCCTTTAGTTAGTAGTCCCTTGTTTATGCACAACTACAGTATGAAGGAGTGAGCAGGTTTAATATCTGTTAAGTCCAAAGGACTTCACTTCTATTAATTTTGATGACAATCAAATAATAATAATCTTAGAAATATATTAACTATTTTGATAAGTTTGTTAATATGCAAAAAAATGTCAGTAACACTTAGTCAACACCGGACAAAGTGCAACACTAGACGAAGCACAACAACATACGAATCGTAATATCAGACGAAACATCATGACAGAAGAAATATTATTCTAGATGATACAAAAGGAAGATATTCTAGAATGTTAGCTAGTTAGTTAATTGGAGTTAGTTACAGGACTCAACTAATAACGGTTTCTAGAAGATTCAAGAAGTAGTTTCTCAAAAGGAAAGTTGGAGACTTAGGCTATAAATGCTAGTTCTAGTCGAAGACTAAATAACATTTTTACAAGAGAGAAAATTTGATTGTACAATACTTAGAAAAATTCTGTATTCAAAGTGAGAAAAGAAGTGAGTGAATACATCTATAATGTGAAGCTCAAAAATATCTTTTCTAGAGAGAGAAAGAAAGGCTAGAGCCTGGAAAGGCTAAAATAGCAAATAAAGAATACTTCGTAAGAGAGACCTAAAGAGGCTCGACAAATGTAGAAAGAATACTTGTAAAGTTGAAGAGTATAGTGAAATCTCAGACAAACTCTGAGGACTGGACGTAGCCCAAGGTTAGGGGTGAACTAGTATAAAATCGTGGCGTCTATCCTCTAACGCTTATCTTTTAATTTTCTTGTTGTTAGAAGAGTAGATAATAATTTTTGCGATTGCATTACTCATCAACTTTAGTGAATTGTTTTTGTGATCATTTGAATTTGTAAAGAAATTTAAGAAAATTTTAAAGATTAATATCTTTGAAGATTTTACATAATTTAACCCCCCTTCTTGTGTATTTTACATATTATATGTGATTTCTATATTAACAAGTGATTTACTTCATCAACTACCTGTGATGAACTTGCTTTTCTTAAAGGTTATGATTTGGTTAATATTGTATCTGATAAAAGTATGTGAATAATATATAGTGGTTCTACATTGTATGTCACATCTAAAAGGGAGTTTTTCACTTCTTACTCATAAAGTGACTTTTTCATTTTGAGGATGGGTAATGATGGTGTCTCCAAGGTTCTTGGGACTAGCGATATTTTCCTGTAAATAGATTTAGTAATTAAGTTATTGCTCAAGGGATTTAAAGATGCTCCAGGTGTGAGGTTTAACTTATTTTCTATCCAATAACTTGATAATGAAGGTTATCACAATTATTTAGGTAGAAGAAAATGGAAAATGAGAAAAGGCAAATTGGTTATGGCCCATAGGAAGAAAATATTTAAATTTTATTGGATAAAAGCTTTGGTTACTAGAGATGCAGTGACTGCCATCAATATGGAGACATCAAATTATGACACCAAAAGCTCAATCATAGAAGTAAAAAGGGGTTGATTGTTTAACTAAAGAGGACGTGTTTCCAGGATTGAAGAATGCAAAGCTAGAAAGGTTTTCTCATTACATAGTTGGTAAACATACTAGAGTATACTTTAAGAAGCATCCTTCCTCATAAAAAGTGGAGTTGCTTAAAATGGCATTTTCGGACATTTATAGTTCTTTGAAAGTAAATCCATTTAATAGTGCACTTTACTTTGTTACCTTAATTAATGATCATTTCAAAAGGCTTTAGGTTTACAATCTAAAGACAAAAAGCTGAAGTGCTTCAGAAATTTACGTGATTTTAAACATTGGTTAAGAGATAATCATAGAAGAAGCTTAAATGCACACTGATAATGATAGTAAGTATAGTGGACCCTTTTACACTTATCGTAAGCAACATCAAATTAGACATGAAAAGAATCCTCCTGCTTCTCAGATAAATGGGTTAGTAGAGAGGATGACAAGACTTTGATAGAGAGACTTAGATATATGCTCTTATAGGTAAAATTACCTTAATACTTTTGGCGTAAGGCATTGTATATAGCAATGCATATGATTAATCTTATTCCTATAGTTTCTCTAGATAATGAAGTAACAAACTCAATTTGTTCTAGTGAGAATGCCACTTATGATCACTTACAAGTGTTTGGATATAAGAGGTTTGTGTATGTTCCAAAATATTATAGGTATAAATTAGACATAAAGACAAGGTAATGTATTTTTATTAGTTAAGGTCAAAATCAATTTGGCTACATGTTTTATGAATATATTGACTAGTCAAAATTCATGATGTGGAATTCATGGAAGTCCATACCATTGATGACATCAATAAGTGAACAAAATTAAGTCAAATAATAATTATGAATAAACTAATGTTAATTTGATAAGTTATCTAACTCATAATCTAAAAGATGTGCAACATGATAATTCTAATGAACAAGAGCTTAGAGATGAGTTGGAGAGTCCAAAAAATGATGTTGAGTCACAAGTAGAGCCATCTCTAAATAAGACATAAGATCCATCTCAAGTTCAACTCAAGAGATCTACCAAGAAAAAAAAAGCTTTGAAAAATAGGTGGATCTATAGGGTGAAATAAGAAAAAGATTATGCATCTCCAAGGTTCAAAGCTAGATTGGTGGTGAAAGGCTACAAATAGAAAAAGGGTATTGATTTTGGAAAAATCTTCTCAATGGTGTTTAAAATGTCATCCATTAGAACTATGTTAAGTTTGGTTGCTATGCTTGATCTAGAAGTAAAGTAGATAGATGTAAATATTGCTTTCCTTAATGGAGAATTAGAAGAAGAAATTAATATGGAACAACCTGATGGTTTTAAAGTGAAAGGAAAAGAAGACTATGTATATAGGCTAAGGAAAAGCCTATATAGTTTGAAACAAGCTCTAATGTAGTAGGACAAGAAGTTTGAGTCTGTCATGTATAATCAAGGCTATAAAAAGACTACTTCTAACCATTACATATTTATAAGAAAACTTTTTAAGGTTCCATATGGATGTGTGATTTGTTGGATTGCAAAATTATTGAAATTAGGAAAAGTTCACACTAATAAGAATAGTGCTTACATGATGACCAAGGCATTACCAAGATGGAATGTTATTACAGAATTCTCATATTTGAACTTATCTCTATATAGTTGTGACGAGATGTATTAGGTTTGTTGCTCTCTTTCTATATGAAGAAAGGCCTAAAGTTACAAACCCATATATGTCTCACACAACTAAATAGAGAAGGATTAAACTAGGGTTACTTTTACCCCTTTAAAAGTCAGTGTATTGCAGTATTTTTCAATTGCACCACTATAGTGAAAACATGAGAATAACATAAAAAAATAAGGGAGAGTTCTCTGATATCCATTAACTGTGCAACCATGATCAAATTGAAAATCGATCGGTTAGTCGTAGTTTGATTAGGATGAAATTTAATCAACAATTTAAGGCTACAATAGCCTTCATATTCAGCAATCAGTTTTCCCACTAGTGACTTTTATACTGTGATATTTAATTTGGAACAGAGGCTATTGGTGTGAGATTTTTCTTCACTTTCTTATTTTCTGTTGCATATATTTGTACTTTAATTTGATGACTATTTTTTAGCATGATTTTATGCATTTAATTAGGACTGTTATACCTTAATTCGATTATAATGGAGCTTGTTTAATTGATCTTAATGAACTATGGTTTTTACCCTTAATTAAAAGGGTTTTCAAGTTAAAAATATTATGTCTCTCCATTTATGCTTCAATTTTCTGCTATTTATTTTGTTTTTTTCTCCTTATAATTTCTTTCAAGTGAGGAATGTTGGAAAATTTTGCTAGATTCAATCCCAAGTGTAGCAAAATAATTACAAAAACGTTTCATATATGATGTCCTAAAATGCAAGTTGCCTTTAAATTCTGTAAAATTATTAACATATAAATCATAATAAAGCATGAATCTTAGTTCGTACCTTATTCTGAAGCTTAATCCTTTTGTTATCGTATTCCTCGAATGATTTCTAAAACTAGCTTATCTTAACTACTGTAGTTGTACAAGTGTTCGACCTCTAATTGTATCTATCAAACAAATCAAGAAAACTCTGTAACTATTATAGAGAGTGTTAAACAAGTAATGCTAGCTTCCTTAGATCTTAAACTTATTTATAATAGGTTTTGGATATTTCAGTAATTCAATTGAAATTAAATTCTAATTTCAGTTAAATTATAATTATAATTACAATGAATTCTAATTAAATACCAAATATGCCTAAATAAAATCCAATATCTTATATTGATTCTTATTTATTAAATATCTCACATTTAATCATAAAGTTTCTCAAACTTTATAGCCAAGTCCAACTTGATTAAAATACCTTTTCTCTCTTCAACCTGTTTTATGTGTGTTACTCATTAGATTTCCTAATATGCAGAAATGGATATAAATTATAATAGTAAATCATATTTAGAATTTGATAAAACAAACTCCTTCAATTTATCTTTATTTTTTCAATTAAAAAATTTTATATCTATAGATCAAGATCGGCGTCTAACAACACATTACAACTACCTAAATATTTAGGAATGTCAAAATACTTTTAACTAACCTTTTTGTACATGATTTTTCTATATAATTCAATCATTTCATCATAGAATGTTTCAATTAGATATAGAGCATGAAATTAATGTCTACTCTATTTGAGTCTAATCATATTAGTTCTCCATCATTAACTACTGATTTAATTAATGACATTTGTAAACTATTTTACAAAGCTTCATTCCAATTTGACCAAGGATTTCCCAATTCAATACTAATCGAGAAAAACAGAACATTCTCCCTAATTACTTTAAGGTAATGAATCCTGTATTGATCACTCAGTTACCTCTATATAGTTTATGTTATATTCAACGACTACCGATTGAACTATAATTGACTATATGAAGACATAATTAGTATCAAAAAATATAAATCCCTATACTTGATAACTTTAGACATCTCAAGTTAAAGGGTCACTTATACAATCATAAGAATTTCTATAGATATACTAGCAATGTCTCAAATAGATTCTTATATAGGGTCAGTTCAGTGATCTTGTTCTCTAAAAAGCACCCATAAGTTTGTTTAAATATCTCCATACTTTAGCATATGAGATCTACTACTTCCTTTATAAGGAAAAACACAACATGGCTAGTGTTTTTACTTTCTATTATTCTCTAGTCTCAATTTAATAATAAATAGGAACAATTTAGAGATAATACATACATGCAATATGAATTTCGTAATTATGATCTCATCATAATTTTATTTTCTATGTATATTTATCACATGGACTTTATCATATGCATTTGAATATGTATAAGATAAAGAATGTCTTTAAATTATTTTTCACTAAACTACAACCAACTGATTAACTATGAGGCATAAACTAACAATCTCTTACTTGCATTAATCTTATTATTTAATTATCCTGTACCATATCTTCATATGATGATCATACTACTGCTGGGACAGTGGTTTAGTGATATAATTCTATAAGATTCTCTATGGTGAGTACTTACTTATATCTTACAACTATCTTAATTATCATCATAATTAAAAGAAATTGTCTAACTACAAACTTAGATCTTTGATGGGAACTTAGCTCCTTTTTCATGCCTAAGGCTCTAATTTTCTACATTACATTACTGTCTTCAACAATACAAGGAACTATATGAAATTTATGAAAGAACTTACTAATCCAATTAATCATTTCCGCTAACTAAAAATGTGTTATGGCTTAATTAGTAGCCATTGTTACATTGGAGCCCTTCCAATCTTAAAATGATATTGTTATAAGTAAGATAGAATTTAATTAAGATTTAGTTTTACAGTTATATCAACTCATATATAGAATAATGGATATCTTTGATACTTCAAAAATATCATATATCTCAAATACTAAACATCTTTAGTACATTATCTATGTACTTGTACTAGAATAGGTAAACAACTTTAATATCTATC
>JAOQMP010000208.1:23842561-23858150 GCA_027563575.1 Erythroxylum pedicellare | reverse complement strand
AGTTTTTCTCCGAAAAGATCTGTGGATACCGTTAGAGGCCGGACGTTTGAACGGCTCGTGGAATTGACAATTTCGGAGAAGCAAGATATTGTATCGGGAAATCAAGAAAATGTTAGTTTAACTTTATCAATTTCTTGTTTTATGTTTCGAATTTAATTCAGTTAAAATTGATTATGTGGAAAAAATTTTAAATTCATTCCGCTGCGTTTAGATTCGATCTTGCGTTATTTTCCAACAACACCTCAGTCATTCAATCTTCTTATTACTGGAAGTGCCGCACCAATGTCCTCAAGTCAGTGCCAGCAGCTTCACCAGCACAGCTGGTGCTGCACTATGCCTCACCACCGCTTGAAAACACCTTATTCTCCGACAATCACACAAAACAAACAATCCAGCCATATGCAGCAACTAACACAACAATGCCAAAAGTATAACCCTTTATTCTGAATCCAAAGACTAGAAGTTAATCACAACACAACACAAAGAACCGATATATCCAGTTCAACGTTTCCATAAATCTGATACTGAACTATGGGGATTAATAATTTCCAGACTTGATATTTGTGTTCTAAGGGCTTTTACATTTTTGGTTTCATAAAATAATATGTGACTATGAGTTTCTATATGTTTTTATGTCTTATTGAAATTTCCACAATTCTTAATCCTAAATTTCTAATTAGGTAATTTGGGGTTTATTAGGTATTAATCCAAAACTTTTTTAGATTTATGTTGCAAATCTTTTGCTATTCAATTCCAAAATTATATCAACACAATCACAAATTTTTAATTAAGTTATAAAATTAAAATTGTCTTTGATATAATTGTTGAAAAATTGGGTCAAGATTAGATCTCACGTATAGCAAAATAATTACGATACCTTTTCATATTTGATTTCTCGAAAATCAAGAAAGTTTTAAATTTATAAAATGACTAAATCATAATAAAAGCGTGATTTTTAGTTCATACCTTATTCTAAAGCTTAATCTATTTTCTTGTTGTATTGATGGAATCGTTTCTGAAACTAGCTTATCTCAACCACCGTATCAACCTTTAACGGTATTTACAGTACAAGTTGAGAAAACTCTACAACTGTTGCAGAGAGGGTTAAGCAAGGAGTGTTACCTTAGTTAGATCTTAAGTTTATTTATAATAGTTATTGGACATTTTAGTAATTTAATTGAAATTAAATTCTAATTTTAATTAGAATTACAGTTAATTCTAATTATATACTAATTATACCAAAATAAGATTCAATATCTTATATTGATCATTATTTGTTAAATATCTCATATTTAATTATAAATTTTCTCAACCTTTACGATCAAGTCCAACTTGATTAAAATACTTCTTTTTCTCTTCAACCCATTTATGTGTTAGATTTCCAAATATGTGGCAATGAATATAAATTATAACTCTAAATCATGTTTATAATTAGATAAAATAAACTTTTTTAATTTATCTTTAATTATCTAATTGAACTATTTATATTCATAAATTAATATTGGCATCTAACAATACATCATGACTACTCAAATATTTACGAATGTCAAAATAGTTTTAACTAACCTTTTCGTGCATGATTTTTTTTATATAATTTAATCATTTCATCATACAATGTTTCAATTAGATATAGAGTATGAAATTAATGTTGACTATTTTTTAGTCTAATCATGTTAGTTCTCCACGATAAACTATTGATTCAATTAAAACTATTTTACAAATCTTCATTCCACCTTGGCTAAAGAATTTTCAAATTAATATTAATTGAGAATAACAGAACATTCTCCCTAACTACTTTAAGGTGATAAATCATGTATTGATCACTTAACTACTTCCATATAGTTTATGTTATATCTAATGATTATAGATTAAGCTATCCTTGACTAAAACATGTCATAAATAGTATTAAAATATAGCAATCCTTGTATAAAATAACTTTGGAGATCTCAAGTCAAATGATTACTTATACAATTATCTTAATGAAAATTTTCATTAACACACAAATAATATTACAAATAGATTTGTTATGTAGTATCAGTTTAGTGAATTTGTTCTTTAATTAGCACACATACATTTATTTAAGTATCTTCATACTTTAGTCTATTAGATTGATTACTTTCTTCATAAGGAAAAACATAATATTTACTAGTCTTTTACATTTTATTAATGTCTAGTTTCAATATAACAATAACTAGAAATAGTTTAGGGATTATATATGAATCTCATAATTATAATCTCATTATAATTTTATTTATAATGTATATTTATTCCATAGACTTTATTATATACAGCTGAATATGTATAAGATAAAAAATATCCTTCAATTATTTTTTTACTAAACTACAACTAACTTCTTGGCTGTAGAGCATAAAACAAGAAGAAATTGATGTGTTTTCATCACCAATAACCTTTCTAACCATTTTTCGTTAATCAGCTCCAAATTTGTCAATGGAATTGCTTCTTTGATATATTCACTTACCTAATATTATTTCGACAGATCAAACAACTATACCCTAAAGTACGTGATTTTATCTAATAAAAAAATATATTAATTGATTATGAAATTCTAGATATTATTATTTACCACTGCTCGCATAATAAATAGTCACTGTTGTTATTTTTAAAGTAAAATAGTTCACAAGTTGTACGACTTGCTTTTTGTGATTATGAGCATGCTTGACGCCTTTTGATTCCAACTCCATTATTGAAGTGCTCATGCTCAAAAACCCATCATGAATGCCAAGCAGCCAAAACAAGAGCCAAGACATCGTAACCGAAACATGTCCTAAAAGCCAAGTCTTAGAAACCAAGTTTTGAAAACACAGTAGATGTATATAACTACCTCGATGGCTCAACCCTAACAACTGCTCGACATGTCTCATTCGGTCAAGTATAGGTCCCAGTGGCTAAATTCGCAAGATTGCTTTGGTGGGTCTCGTTTTACCTGAGTTGGTGAATATAATTAGCCTGCCAAAGTACAGTCCTGTGGTGTGAATATAACGGCTCCCATGCACAAGCCTTCTTGCGTTACTCTTGGCTACTTGTCCGTTCTAGCTTTTTTCTACCGTGACTGATGGCTTCTGTTTCGTTGTATCATGTGTTTTTTACTTGCGATAATGAGCCATTTGATTATTAACAAATTGTGTTTCAAGTAAAGAACCCCGCTAAAGAAAATATCATATTTTTTTCGACAGATAAGTTCAGGATTGGAAGGTCTTTGAACACAGATGAAAGGATTGTCTAGGAGATGCCGTACTGATGATGCTTAAAGTATACTACTCCATTATTCACTTACTTTTCTTAACTAATTCATGATGTGGATGCCAAACCCTTCTCATCTCCATCAACAACTCTAGCTAATCTGCCTATAAATTATAAGATTAGCTCGTTCACTTTACATGCAAACTCACATTCAAGACTAAATAGTAAACTCATCATAACTACTATGGCATTCCTTCAAGTATTATTCTTGAGCTTAGTTATAGAAATTTCGTTGTCTTCATCAGGGAAATCACTCAGTTTAAATCACTATGAAAAAAGTTGTCCAGATGTCGAGTCAATAATTGCATTAGCTGTCAAGAAGGCGATGGTGAAAGACAAAACAGTCCCAGCTGCACTACTCCGGATGCATTTCCATGACTGTTTCATACGGGTGAAATTAAAGGACGATGTGGTTTAAGTTTTTCTGGTCATTCTACTAAAAGCATTTTGATATTCATGTTCGACATTTTTTCTTCTTTTTTGGTTTCTGATCCAGGGTTGTGATGCCTCAGTGCTGTTAGACTCTAGAGGAGGAAACAAGGCCGAGAAAGATGGACCACCTAATGTTTCTTTACGTGCATTTTATGTGATTGATAATGCAAACAAAGAAGTGGAAGCTTCATGCCCTGGAGTTGTGTCATGTGCTGATATCCTAGCTTTAGCTGCAAGGGACGCAGTAGCAATTGTAAGGGAAATAAACAAGCTCATCAACTGTAATTTTTTACAAAAATGAAATGCAATATCCCATATTGGTCAGAAAATGTATTCAATCCGTCTTTATTTCTATCATGATCATCATTATTATTATTAATCTTGTAGCCTGGAGGTCCAACATGGGATGTCCCAAAAGGAAGAAAAGATGGCAGAATATCAAAGACAAGCGAAACCATACAGTTGCCGGCTCCGACCTTTAACATATCTCAGCTACAACGAAGCTTCTATCAAAGAGGTCTATCCTTGGATGATCTTGTGGCTATTTCAGGTAAAATGAAGGCCTCACAGTGATACTTATATTACCTCACATCAATCACCTTTAGACCTTGACATTACTGTCAGCAAACACTTGCAGGTGGGCATACTCTGTGGTTTTCCCATTGTTCATCTTTCCGAAACAGGATCCAAAATTTCAATGACACTCACGATATAGACCCCACTATTAATCCATCGTTTGCCGTAAGCTTACAAGGCATTTGTCCAAAAAATAACAACGCAAAGAATGCGGGTACTACCATGGATCCTTCTTCAACAACTTTTGACAACACATATTTCAAGTTGATTCTCCAAGGGAAAGGCCTGTTTTCCTCTGACCAATCCCTACTTAGTAATCCAAGAACCAGCAATTTGGTCACTAGGTTCTCTAGTTCACAACAAAGTTTCTTTAAGGCTTTTGCAGAATCCATGATCAAGATGAGCAGTATCACAGGTGGCGGGGAGATTAGGAAAAACTGCAGAGTAGCAAACTAAGCTTGTCTTATTTATTCATTTTAATGATACTTTAAGAACATGGGATTGCCATTCTGTTGAAAGAAGTACAAGCTTTGGGAAAAGAATATAACTTTTATTCATGCTTTATAGTAAAATATATAAGCATATATATAGGCAAATATTTACAGCTGTAGCATAAGATAACAACGGTCATAAGCCTAGCCAAAATATCAACTACTATATACAGCACCATTAATCTAGGAATCACCATATAAAGCACTACTATTCTAGGAAATAATTTATTATTTACATAGGAGTCGATTCTTATTTTTTGTTTCTGATTCTTATTTTTAATTTCTGTTTTTCCTAAAAAAACAAAAACTTGTTTAGTTGAGATTTGTAATATAAAAATTAAAACAAAATTTTGTTTAGTTGAGATTTCTAATAAAAAATTGAAAAAAAAAACATTTTTCTCTTTCTATTTTTTAATTATAATATAATATATTATTTTTTAAATTAATTGATTCTTATTATGACAAGACTTCACTGTAATAAGACTTCATTATAACAAGAATAAAGGCTGCACTTTTGATAAAGTCTCTAGGACATGAAGAGTAGGCTTTGAAGACTAGGTTCTGTCCCGTTAAATGATGTGCTACTACATGTATAAGACAAGTGCTTCACGCATGGTCTACTCTATACTAAAGACTATGAGACTCGCCACTGCCACTCTCTCTTCTAAGCTAAGCTAAGCTTAACCCATAAAAATGGCTTCCACAGCCACACTCTCCGGCGCGACGCTGAGCACCTCCTTGGCACCCCGACATAGGGTGACGAGTCGGAAGGCGGTTTCAAACATGGGATAGGTGCTTTTCGGGTTGAAAAGTGGGCACAGAGGGTGGATTAAGGCCATGACAGTGTACAACGTGAACCTTATTACTCCAGAAGGAGAGAAAGTGATAACAATCCCAGACGATGTGTACATTCTTGACCACGTAAAGGAGAAAGGTATTGATTTACCGTATTCTTGCAGGGCTGGTTCTTGCTAGTCGTGTGTAGGGAAGGTAGTGTCAGGGACGGTGGACCAGTCAGACAGTAGCTTCCTTGACGATGACCAAATAGCAGATGGATGGGTACTGACTTGTGTTGCTTATCCCACTTCTGTTATTGCTTGAAACTTTCTGACAGTATTTTTGTGTTCTGGTGTTACGAGAAAAAAAATCCTGTTTGAAAATCTTACAAAAACATCTTTTTTATGTTTTTATAAACCTATTATGATTTTTTTAATTTTAGAAACATGAAACGGCAACAATACTCATCCAAACATGTTTTAATGAATTATTTTTTTTAAAAAACTACAATGAAAAATGAAAAAAAGAAACAAACAGAGCCGTAACTTCCAATACTCTGCCTTGAGCTCGATCCAGAAGATCGATGGATCTAAGCTTGCAAACTAATCGTTGAAACTGATTAGCTAGCAGAATTGTGGTAAACACATCTGCTAGTTGATCAATAGTTCGCATATAACTTGTATTAATGAGCTTAAACTGAACTTGATGACGAATATACTAATAATCTACTTTGATATAATTTATTCTTTTATGAAATACGCAATACAAAAAGGTAGACCTTTGGTTATGTTTTAAAAATCGTTGCTAAGAGTAAGCTTTTTTGTGACGATTTTGAAAATCGTTGCCAAAGGGTAGCCTAAAAGTACCCTGTTAAAGACACTTTTGTAAAATCATCAGAAAAAGGCAGGCTTTTGGATACATTTCTCAAAAACATAGCTAAAAGTGACAGATTTAGCGATGGTTTTGGAAACCGTCACCAATAGTAGACCTTTTGGCAATGATATTTTCAAAATCATCACTTAATGTGGAACCTTTGGTGACATTGTCACCAATATTCTTTGGCGACCAGTTTAAAAATTGTCAGAAAATAATACAGGAGGCACTACAAGAAAATTACCACCAATAAGCATACAATAACCACTAGTAGATCTCTGATTAAGAACATTTCCAGTCCAATATGAATCAATATTTCCCATAATGGCAGTGTGCATATTTTTGGTCATAACTATCCTTTAGCCAGTTGTTCCCTTCAAGTATCTGATAATTAATTTTACAATACTCAAATGATAAATAGTTGGAGCGTGCATATGTTAACTAAAAAGGCTAATGGTAAATGAAATGCCAAGCTAAGTAATAGTTAAATAAATAAGTTTTCCTACAAGTTTCTCATAATAGGTCGGACATTTAAGTGCTTTTTTTATTAGAATCAAGCTTCAATTTAATGTCTAAAAGAGTAGGAGTAAGTTTAGAATTTGTCATACCAGCGTTATGAAGCAAATCTTGAATGTATTTTCGCTGATGAAAAAAGAGTCCTTTGCTGGAAGTTGCCATTTTGATCTTAAGAAAATATTTGAAAGATCAAAGGTCCTTGACAGGAAACTATTAAAGATTCTTTTTCAATTTAGCAATTAAATCAACATCATTCCCAGCTATAATGAGATCTCCTACATAAATAAGTACCATTAATTTTTAAACCTTGCTAGGCTGAACATTTGGAGATGAATTAGTAATAATTCTTCATAAACTAAGAATTTCAAGAGTTCAACTCAACTTACCATGCCATGCACAAGGACTTTGTTTTAATCTACAAATAGATTTATTGAATTCGTCATGTAAAAAAGGCATTTTTTTATGTCCATTTCAGACAAAACCCACCTATTATTAGTGGTTATAGACAAAATTACTCTAACAATAATCATCTTGGCAACTAAGGCAAAAGTCTCCTTGTAGTCCATATTGTAATTTTTTAATGAAACCTTGAGCTACAAGATGTGCCTTATACCTATCAAAAGACCTATCAAAATTTAATTTAGTTTTAAACATCCACTGATAACTGACTGCTTGTTTCTCATTAGGAAGAGGCATTATACTCCAAGTAATACTTTTTGTAGGATATGTCAATTTGTCTTCTATAGCTTTCCTCCAAATAGCTTGGGTTTGAGCTTCTTGAAAGGTTTTAAGATCATGAACATTGTAAATAGTTGCAATAAAATGTTGAGTATATGGATGATAGTTTTTGATATCATAAAAAATTAGTAAAAGGCTGCTTGACTGAATAAGCCATAAAGTCTTACAATTTCTTTAAAAGTTACCTATTTTTTGGAGGATTACGTTGAGGAATAGATGATTGCACCAGAACATCTGATAAATCTTGCTCATATGGAGTGATGCCAACTTCTTGATGAACAACATCATTTGTTTTTATCAAACATTCAGAGGTATTTTAAGTCACGAGTCTCGGTTGAACCTTGAGCTATTATATTATTTGAAGTTTCACATCAATCCTCAACACTTTGAAAAGGAAACAACTCAATCAAAAACTACCACTTACTCGAAATTGTAAAGTAAGGAACTGATTCAACCAACCTAACATCTCTAATTACATAGAGTTTCTTAGCAACAACATCTTAGCATTTGTACCCCTTCTTTGTTTGTGAATAACCCAACAATACACATATAATTACTCTTGGATCAATTTTGTCTTATTGATGAATTGGTAAGTGCACAAAACAAGTGCAATTAAATTTTTTTAAATAAGATGTATTAGGCCTTAGTTCTTGCAACACTTTAAGAGAAAATTTAAAATCCATACTCAGTTTGATAGTCGATTAACAAAATAAGTGGCAGTAAGCACTTCATAGGACAAATAATTTTGGAACATTCATTTGAAACATGATTGCTTAAGTTTTTTCCAAAAAAATCTCGATATTTACGTATAACTCCATTTTGCTAGGGTATATCAACCTAACTAGTTTGATGTAATATTCAATTTTAAGTTAAATAATTTTTCTTGTTATGAGATATATATTTTATGCCATTATCAATTCAAAGGATTTTGGTATAAGTAGAAAATTGATTGCCAACCATCATATGGAATCATTTTGAAGTAATTAAAAACTTCATCTTTTGATTTCAATAGATAAACCAAGTAACCTTAGTGGAAACCTGATAAGTAGAAGGAAAATAGTAGACCCATTTAAGTGAAATCTTTCACCAATCATCTTTTTAGTTATTCGTTCTTAAAACATAACCTTATAAGTATAAATATGAATTCACAATAAAAATTGCATATCAATTTTTGAACAGATAATAATGAAAAGGAAAACAAGGAATATAAAGGACATTAGATTTTTTGGAGTCAAAGACAAGTTTGATTTTACCCTTACCCTCCCATTCTTACCATTTGCTACTAACACAAAAGAGGAAAAAGGAAAAAAATTATAAATATTAATATTCTTATTAAACACATGATAGGTGTCACAAAATTCTATAACCCTTAAATCATGCAAAGTATTAATTTCTATTGTAGTTATAAAGGCAACCATAACACCTTGATTATTTTCAACATTGGCATCAACTAAGAATCTAATAAATTTGCTTAAAATGTCTAGTGAGCTTATTACATCTTTGATCATCATCTTGGACTATTCCTTTACCATGGTTTTCCTATAAATAACTATTAAAACCATTAAGCAAATAAATTGGGATAGAGGGAAAAAATTCAGTAGAGTGACTGGATAAATAAGCCTTATAACTATATATTTATTTTCTCCCTTTATATCTCTACCTAATTTCTGTTTTATTTTTGGAAGGAGACCAATAGTGATCCATTGTGTGTCTAAGTGAGTGACAATAATCATACTTGAAGTTCAGTTGTTTTCCTTTATAATTTTTCTTGCTAGACTATCCGTGAGCAGGGCAAGCATGAGTATATGAAGCATTAGAGGTAGCACCATGTAGCATAATTTTCTTGTAAACTTCTTAGTATTATACAGAAGTGCAAACACTCTTCAAGGATGGAAGTTCAAGATTCATTAGAATATGACACCTAAAATCTTCATAATCAGAAGTAAGATTTGCCAATAAATGAAAAAATAAATCTTCTTTAATTCATTTCCATAGAATAATTGGATCATCAATCACTACAACAAAATGGATTTTTAGCAACAATTTTTTTGAATCCTCGCTAAATGGTATGTTTCTTCCGTCTTAATAGAAAACGACATCTTTTAGTTTAACAACAAATGACATCATCTTATACTAGGTTATTAACATGAAAATGAGCTATCTTCATTTTTTGTGTTATTTGTCGTATTTACTCTTAACAATGTATCGAAGAAGCATTTTCCCCTATCTTATGGTCGTCTCCTATCTTGTGTTCGTCATTGTCAAAGAAGCATCGTGTCCTGTATTGGTACATACATCGTGTCCTATATTGGTACATATTGTTCTTCTTTTCTATTACCAAGAACCATCTTCGTTGTGCTCTATTTTTTTGCCACGTTTTAAAGTTTGTATAGGATTTCTATTCTGCAAATGATGTATGGGTTCTTCTTTGTGTTTATGTATGGAAGAAGGGGAATTGTGATTTTTTGTTAGATGTGTTGGGTTGACATTTTTCTTCCACCTTCCAGGTGTGTTTGATGAAAACTTGCTAACTGTTTGATGAAAGAATTGTTAGAGAAACATGGCTACTTTTGTAATGAATGTTTATGTACATATTTACCATATCATTGCTTTTACACCAAATATGTACTACTTAGAGTATACATATGTATCTATCATAAGGACTTTATTTTAGCATGTCATGAGGCTGCACTTAGACATAAAACAAATGGTCAAAACTGGAAACATGAGCAAGGCATCAAAGGTAATAAACATATAAGTTTGAATATTTCATTCAACTCACTTGGAATGGTTAATTACTTCATATGTAGAACAATTTCCATCACATTGAGTTTTCTTGCTGCTACCTTTCTTACCTTTTCTTTTTTTTTTGGTGTTTTTTTATGAATACATATATCAATAAACAAAAATTCTTTTAACCATAACATAATACGAAGGGTGTTTAAATAGAGAAATTGGATTGTAATATAGTTATAAAATAAAGAATAAGGTTATAGTTCAAAAGAGCTAACTAGGGATATAGAATTGGGGTGGGTTTTTAAGTTTACGATTGTAAACCAATGAAACTCTTTTTTTATTATAGATCTTTTATTCTTATACAGGTATATATCGATTAAGTCTTCAAATGTTTTAGGCAAGTTCTAGAGAAATATCCTAATATAAGATAATACACTTCAAAGGAAATACTTATTAATTTGAGTGTTCCAATCTTTTAAGGCTCAAAATCTTAAATTTTATTTGAAATCACTTCAACTTTGCATGATGCCTTATCATTTTATCATCAAGTTTATAAAAGTGCATAACGCTAGCTAATTTAATTGTTCAATATAGTTTTACTCTTATTCTTGAAAGACCAAATCTTTTAGCATACACATATTTCGATTTATTGAAAAAATATTTTATGAAACCATATATATAATGGACTAGCTCAAAATTAACTTGCTAATTATTAAGATAAATTAAAGCTAAATCACAATTTCACAATGATTTACGTTAGAGGATTTGGTAAGAGAAGTTTATATACATAGAAGAAATCATATTTCTGAGCTACAAGGGATGTTTATGCATCCCCTAAACATAGTCATGCACACTTAACATGCATGCCCTAAACATAGTCATGCACACTTAACATTCTCAACTTTATCATATAAAATAGTCTTACTTGATAGATCACAAAATTAACATTACAAGAATGGTCGAACATTCAAATAAGAAGTCTTCTATTGACTTTTCAGAATACAATTATTAACATTAATTCATCATCAAATGTCGACGTGGTGACTAGTTTTTGATGGTGGAAATGAGGTCCATTGGGAGGAAAGTGGCAACATTCTCTTTAATGATGATCAAATTTTTGCAGAACAATCTCCTCATCAAACACTAATCCCCTCTTACCTTCTATGGATGAACTTCTTCTTCAAGGTTTTTAGTATCATCCGAATTACCTCTCTTTCTTTATTATCTGTATCTCATTTTCTGTTAGGAAGCTATTATATAAACATCTTAAGCTTTCATGAATCTTCAAGACAACACAGATAGAAATGGAGGTGGTGGTGATGTTCGAATGGTCCATGCAGGATTAGGAAAATCGATTGTTTTGGAACAATGGTCAATTGCAAAAACTATGTTTGTTCATTGTGACGATGATGGAGTTTATCAGTCGGGTATGCAGGTGTTTAGATTTGGGTTCCTAATACTGTTTGATTTAGGTTTGGTTGTTCTATAATGTTTGATCATTAGGTGAAATGCATGGTATGTACGATTCATCTAATACCGTCATCCAAATTGCATTCACTGTATCTTCTACAATTTCAGTTAAAGCAAAGAAGTTGTTGGAAGAGGTAGTCAATAAACCAGACCCTGAGGGAAGATCTTTAACTGTTTCAATTGATGGCTTGGAACATGCACGGAGCTTTTTTGGGAATTCAAACTTTATTTATTATTTTTCTATAAGAATTGACAAATTTCTAATCAATATCTCATAGTACTTACCATATATCATTATATTATATTGCTTACCATATTTTAATGTTTATATGCATTATTATTTTATTGTTAACAAATATTAATGATTAAGAATAGTAGTCAACTTAAATTTATGATATTTTGATCTTATTAACATGATAATTTTAGTTATGATTATCCTTTTATGCCAAAAAAATATTTACTTTTCAAAATTTAAATTACTTACCATATGTTTTTCAACAATATTTTTAAAACTTTGAAAACATTTTACAATTTTTAGATACTTTATTATATTTTCATGAAATTTTTATATGAACGAATGTGTAGTACTATATACAACTGGCATCATTAAAGAATTATTTGTGTATAAATCCATAGATTTAAACAAATTTATAGAGTTTGAATGCATTAGTTGTTTAAAAAAATTTATAAACAAGGTAAATGAAAAATATATGAAAAATCATATAAATGTCAATTATAATTAATCTTAGGATTATTAAGTACACTTATCGTTAAAAAATTATCATTTAAACATTATTATTTTTAAGAATACTATTATATACAAAAATTCATAAAAATTTCCCTAGGAAATACATAAGATATAAAATATTTAACATCAACTTTTGATGACGATTTTACAATTCATCACCAAAAGCACAATTTTTTGCAATGATTTAGTGAATCGTCGTCAAAGGCTCGCCATCTAACAATGAAATTTCTAACCCGTTGCAAAATGTAGCTATTAAAGAAAGATTAGATATTGCCACTACTCTTTATAATTTATCTAATGAAGATTTAATATATAAACACAATGAAATAACAAAATATCAAAGACTTTTCCATTAATATGACTGACATAACTACAGATTTGAATACTAATAATATTTTAGACGTAGATACCTTAGAATTAACCGAATCTACTGGCATTTTGCATATTAATACATTATTATCAAAAAAAACCAAAAAATGGCAAAAACACAATTAAATCTTAAAGCTAGTTAAGATATTACATATCATCCAATTAAAATTTTAATTAATAAAAATATTTATTATGGAAAAATCATACATGAAATACCTATTAGAATAGATCAATATAATGGACATATCTAAATAAGTTTAATAGATTAAGAACAAATTTATAAGCAATTACAATCAATTCCTGAAGACAAAGGACATAAAATTGGATACATACATCTTTTAACAATTCAAATTTTATTAAAATTTACTTTTCAATAAGGAATAGACTCTCCTATAAGAATGGCTATAATTGATGAACGCATAACTAATTTAAAAGACCAAGTAATTGGAATAATGAATGAAAATTTAGCCTATAGCAAAATAAAATTTAATATCGTTTAAAATTAGGAATTCCTTTACAATCACACAATCTAGATGAAACATAGTTAATAAATTTTATAGAGAAAATTTAATAACACTTGGACAATATCCTTTTTTAATTACCTATCAAATTAATTATGCTCTTACTAATTGTCATCATAGCATTGAATTTAAAAATACAGATAAAATTTATATTGACCAATTATTTAATGATGCAGCAAAAGTGGGAATCAATCTAAAAACTATTTTAAGAGAATTACCAGATATTAATTATCCTATTAAAATTCAAAATTTAGAACAAACCATTCTAGCTTATCTTTATCTGAAATAAAACAATTAGACGAAAAATTCCCATAAGATCACAATCTGTTAGATTAGAAAAACCTATTAGATTTACTGAACCTGGTATATCAAATGAAAAAGAAGAATTAAATGAAAGAGAAGAAACAAATAAAAAACAATTAGGAAATGAATTAGCTATTATTAAAAACCAACTTCAAGAATTATCAAGCCATCTTAAAATTACGTTATGAGTATTACTAAACAATTGTATGAATTATTAGTTAAACAAACCAATATTGAAATTCAATTAAAAGAATTAATTACTATAACACAACTGTTAATATAAAGGCCAAAATTCTCAGTCACAAAAGTTTAATGAAACTCATAAAATATTAGACTCTTTAATTAAATGCTATGAAAAATGATTTAAAATAGTATATCCAATAGATGAAATTTTTGAAAAAATAGAAAAGCTAATAAAAATATTGGAATAAAAAATAGAACCAAAATATTATTTAAAATAGTATATCCAATAGACGAAAAATTTGAAAAAATAGAAAAGCTAATAAAAAATATTGGAATAAAAAATAGAGCCAAAATTGGTATTAGGGCCATCTAGCTCATCAAACATCACTCTAGTAAAACCATGGAGAATATAGAACAAGATATAAAAAATCAATTGGAAGAAATTACTCAGTTAGTTAATAAACTAACATTGGATAAAGAGAACAATTCTTTAAAATATGAACTTATAAAACCTATTACTAATCAAGATGAAGTCGTTTATGATTATGAATATGATCAAGAAGTATATATTGAACAACTAGAATTAGTGGAACAACTTAAAACAAAGAAAAGTGGAGAAAAAAGAAAAAGAGAGAATCAATCTAGGTATAACTGGAATTATAAACCTATAGATCAAGAAGAATTAAATAATTTTGGATATTACTGAAGAGATAATAATATATGAAAATTTCCTACAGAATATGCACCAAAATATATAATATTAGGACTAGATGGAATCCTCAATTTAGACTGTGTCTTATCTCCAGAAAAGTTATTACTTGAATGGTCTAATCGACTAGCATTAATCATTCAATTAGAAAAACCTTTTGAAGGATTAACAAATATAAGTACTTTATGGAATTTTATTACTTATAAAACTACTAGTATAGTGCTAAAATTTTTATTAGATAATGAAATACGAATAAAAAAATACCACTGAGTTTTTTAATGCTATTGAACCAATAAAGGCTTTTCATATAATTACTAACAAAATTTATAAAGAATTTATCAGAAAAGATATAATCTCATATAAACAGGAAATTGAAAAAGAAGAAAGAAAAAATGCCCTATGGCATCTAAATAATATACAAATATGTGACATCTATTATTTGGAAGAATACATTTGTGAATTTAAAAAATATTATTATAAATTAACTCGTACAGAACAAGAAATGTATATATTTACCCAAAAATTACCTTATCCGACAAAAAAAACTGTAGAAGAATTATTCTTAATTAAACAACATGATAATCTTGTAGTTTATAATCTAGGTGGCGATATTTCAATAATAAAAGAAGTATTATCACAAAAATGATGAGAAGCAAAATTATATAAAACACTAACAGGGTGATTGGTTCACCTATTGGAATAGATAAGGAATGAAATGGTTATTTTTAGGAATAGAATAGATGAGGAATATAATTTAATAGGTATTACTTAGTTTGGTTTACTCATAAGAATTTCTAATGATGATGTATGCCAATGTTTAGTTTAAAAACATAAATTTGAGATGACAAATGAATAACTAACAAAAAGACCAAAATATCCATTATTA